>CM056953.1:18843810-18999821 GCA_029856935.1 Cyclocarya paliurus | reverse complement strand
GTCCAGTCTAAAAAAATAATCGACCATTGTACCAGACCGAATAACCGATTTGCACCTTGGCATGAACTAGACTCGCTGATGTATTATAGAACCAGTTAAAATTTTTCTAAACTTCTGGCCTATATTGAGCCGTGCCTAATGTGGATGCTTGGAATATGAATTAGATTTCTTAAGCGAGGGAGACGTGTATTTGTAAAAATATTAAAGAAGGAATAGCTAATAGGTATTCGCCGTCTTGGTATTCCTCTTCAAAAGCCGTTTTCAAAGCCAAAATTCGGATGCTTCTCGGTAAAATTTAAAACAAAAACCTATTCCTTGTTGTGTCGGGCTCTACTTGACCGATTGTGGTTTTTTATCTTTATTTTAATTTTTATTTTTTTAATAAATTTAAATATTTTTAAAAAATAAAAAAAAATATATCAATATATCTAAAATTATTTCTTTAATTACTAAATAAAAAAATAAATAAAAATTTTTATTTTTCACCCCGCGGTACATTTGGGCGATATGTTTGGGGAGCATAATAGCTTTTTTCTTTCCTTGTTTAAGAACACTTCCAACGGCATCATGATTCCAATACCTCGAGTCCCATTTAACAACTTCCGATGAAATATTTTCCATCAGGACACCTCAGTCTTCTGTCTCCTTGATTTCTTCCTAATTCTTGAGAAACGAACTGAAGGGAGAAATTTTGGCCTGTGGAAACATGATGAGGGGGAAACCCTCCGGTAACTATACAAACCCATGTCTGACTATGCACCAGCCTTGGGCTTCACTGCTTGTTCATGGGATAAAGCGCGTTGAGGGCAGGTCATGGCCTGCTCCAATCAGAGTACGATCCCTGAACTCTATGATTTCATTGAAAAAGTTGGTCTTTTGTGGTTTGTTTCTTTGGTGTTAGTGGCTTTTCAAGCTTGTTGTGTTTCGGCTGCCGCACCGCAATTGTTTTTTTATATTTTTTTGCCTTTTGTTCTAGAACTTTATTGATTTATTTTATATATTTTGATGATAATTAGTCGGAGAATAATGCTAAATACCGTCGTGGAGTGTGTAAGGACTGTATAATCTTTTTAAAAAATAGTAGGTCCACTATGTTTTTCGATAAGTAAAAAATATTATATATATCAATAAGAGTAACCAAGTATGCTGAATGCACCTTGCCCATATTAGAAAGCCCCTAATAATCCAAAAAGTCCGTGAAAAAAAAACCAAAAATACACCAAGCCCGACCTCAAACCCTTGATTTCTTTAGAATTAAAACTATACCCAAAAACCCAACCCCAACTCCTTGTTTTCCTCCTTCACAATGACGGGAAACAGTGGACTGGTGCTGCTGATTGGTGTTGTATGTGCAGAAATAGTGGTGCTGTATGTGCACTAATAGTGGTGCTGTATGTGCAGAAATAGTAGTGAAACAGTGGATCAATTTACTTCTATATTGTGAGTTTGCAAGGGCCCATATGGAATTACTTTTTCAGCAAAGTGGGATTAGAATGGATTAAGTTGGGAGGGTGGTTGAACTACTAGCAAGTTGGAGAGAGATCACGGGGACACCCAGATTGCAGCTGTGTGGAAGATGACTCCCATTTGTATATTTGGTGCATCTGGAGTGTAAGAAATTATAGGAATTTCGAGGATCGTGAGTGCTCCCTTGGAGGAGTTTAAGAGTTTTTTCTAGAAGACTTTATTTATGTGGGCCATTGCTATAGATTTAAATGGTCTTAGCTTCCATGAATTTCTTGTATACCTCTTGTTTACTTGGGCTATGCCTATCTCTATATCAATAAAATATCTTCCTACTTATAAAAAAAAAAAAAAAATTGATGGGAAAGTATACTTGATGTGTTATGTATAGCAAGTTAGCAACATGAGGAAAAACCCAAGTCATATAGGCTTATACATCAAAAGGTGTAGTCAAGATTAAATAGAGTTCCTTGGAATTATATAAACCACAATGACTTCTCTTTCAAAGCAATGTGAGATCATACTGACCACGCTCTTATACTAAATTTGAGGTGTTACAATCTTTCCACTTAAATGCCTACGGTCCTCGTTAGGCCATTCATGAGGTGGCATAGCTAAGTCCACCACATCTAGCTAGAGATTGACTTCAGATAAAGTTAGGAATTCTAGTTCACACTTTTCATAAAATTGGGTAATAGGCAATAGACTTCCACCATTACTTATCATTTTATCAAGCGTTGAAACAATAAAGGAATAAAATTAATCATATTCAATAGAATATCCTAATACCTATGTTAGCTTCATTGTTTCATTGTCTCCTCCATTGACTCTAATGCAATGTTGTGAAAGTGCTAGACGCAATTAAGCACAAATGGCATCTAAAGTCTAGGTTTGAAGTGCAAAGCACAAGCACTTGTGAGGACCATGCCGAACCGAGAGAAGAGATCCCTTCCTGCGGGCAAAATATTGGAGACAAGAAGACAGCCAGACGGGCAACATGCAACCGATCAAGAAGTAAGGTGATTCGCATGTTGTAGAGAGCCTTGCAGATGCAGGACAACACAGGTAGACGAAGGAAGGTTCACCCGACACCAAGCAAGCAAAGGATGTGCTGACCGTACAAAGGTAAGCAACAAGCGAGGACAATCTTGATAAAGAGATGGGAGCTCTCCGAGAAAACACAGAGGTGCTCAAAGGGCAGCATGTGTCATACCTAAGGCCCATGCTTTATTATAGACATCATATCTGGAGTAAAGCCTGGGGGAAGACAGACTACAGACGTGCAGGCCATCCCGTTTGATCTCAGAGGTATGGCCTAGTGCCATGTGGGGGACCTGTACTAGGGGAAGGACTGCGGGATTGGACCCAAGGCAAGCTGCAGGAACGTGTGCTCCTTGTCCCATTAGTCATTCGGTCTCTATGATTCTTCAAGTTTAAAGGACAAATGGTCGGTTGGGATCGAAGGTCTCTCATTCAAGCATATCAGGAGTCAGAAGAATGTCAGGACTATGACTGATGGTCCTACTGTATAAAAGGCATTGGGCAAGATCCGACTCCGCACTTTTGAGATCGTAAAGTGTTTCACTCTCTTCTATTCGAAACCTTCAAGGAAGCAAGGAGCTCAGGAGCATCACCACTAAGGAATCGACACCAACGCAGCTATTAGAAATATTGTTCAGGTAGGTTAGCTCCTATGACTATACTGGGAATCCAAGTTGGAACGAAGATACATTCACTCCGCATGGGATGGGGTAAATGCTTGTTAGTATGTTTAGGGTTTGCATATTCTGTATCTCACCTCTCTCTTACATAAAAAGTGCATATTTTCTTCATTATGTTTATTGGCTATCTTTATGTTGTGATTTTGAGATGATGAAATTTTGAGATGTGATTTTAGATGGTGTGATTCCAACTGTTGTGTAGTTTAGGATTCACAACAAGGATTTTAAACCTAGACATATCTATTGAAAAGCATTCAGATTTGTTTCGTAGGGAGTTTTGGTGGAAAATTCCCGGAAAGTCAAATGGATTTTCTTACCTCAATGATGCAGCAGCTCTGAAAGTTATTCCAATCATTTTTCCCAAATTGTCTGGCCTAGGATTTGAGAATAGAGGGGCACCTTCCATGAATTTGGTCTTCATTTTTGGGTGAAAGCTTGGAGAAATTAGGTTGCTACAGGGGTGGCTGATTTGGCAGAGAGTGTTTAAGGTTTTCGAAAGGCTAATATTTAATTCTTTTAAAGAACACATGGAGGAGCTTCTGTCAAAACTATGTAGATATTTGTAGTTATAATTTTTACTGGTAGTTCCTCTAAGCTTCTTAACCTTATTTTTTAAAGATTGAGAAGCTCAGAGGAAAAGGTTGCACAAAAATTGATATTTTATAACTCCTAACTTCTGAAGACTCGCACCTGGTGCTCAAATCTACCGGTTGTATACAACAAAGAGCTCCTGTTTGCTTGATACTTTCTTTAGGCTGTCCTAACTCCTTTAAACTATCTTTCCTCTATTTTTCTAGCACAAACTAGTTTTTGTAATTTACTAAAACTGACAAAGAGTTCACACTGAATATTTTGACACCCATATCAAAAACATACTTTCTAGTAATCTAGAATTTAGTTAAAAAAGGAAAGACAGTACATGGGCTGTATGGAATGGTGTTATGAATAAACATCAGAAGGGAATGGGGCCTTTTTCTAGTCACTCTAGATTCTAGGTGAGAGTTGGCTCTAGGCTTAAATTTTGGCATGACTTATGGGTATGGAGACAGGGCATTCAAGGAAGCTTTTCCAGAGACGGCATGGTATCACTAGTGTGCAACAAACTTCAGTGACTTAATTATTGGAATCTTCTAGTGGCTCCCCATGTGTGGAATATCAACTTTATGTTTTTTCAAAATGGCTCATGACTGGGATCTTGAACCATTCACAGAATTTTTCAGTCTCTTGTACTTACCAGATTATGTCTTGTACGTGTAGATAAGATCATCTGGACCTTTTCTAAGAAAGGGAAGTTTACTGTTTGTTCATTCTATCGAGTTCTTATACCTCCGGCTAGTAACTCTTTTCCTTGGAAGTATATGATGGGCCAAAGCACCTCTAAGAGCAGTTTTTTCACTTGGAAAAATTCCATAGGGAAGATCCACACCATGAATAACATAAGGAAACATCATATCATTGTGTTTGATTGGTCCTTTTAAGTGTCGAAAGAGAGGAATCTGTAGACCACCTTCCACTCTATTGTGAGGTTGCCAAAGTCTGATGGAATGACTTCTTTAGTAGAGTTGGGTGGCTAGTTGAGTGGTTTTGGGTTATGCTTAGAAGAGTAGCAGACTTCTTTACAAAAATTTTATATAAGTCTTATCTCTTTGCAAACTGATGTGGGTCATATGGTACCCCCTATTTTGCAGCAGTGTGGAAGATGGCTCCTATATCCTTAGTGTGGTGTGTTTGGAGGGAAAGAAATGACAGATTTTGAGAACCACGAGCGAATGACAGAAGAACTTCAACCTTCCTCCTCCTCCACCTTCTTCTTCTTCTTCTTCTTTGGACTTTGCTATAGATTTTTATGGGCCGAGTCTTCATGATTGTCTTGTATATTTGTTTTGTTCCAAATTAAATGTTTCCCTTATGTTTTTTGTACTTGGGTTAAGCCTTTGCCCTATTCAAGAAAATGTTTAAATCACCTATCAAGACAATGATGAAGATGATTATATACTTGTATTGCTTATTTCAGCTTAGAAGTCAATATCTACAATTCTTTATGTAATTTGTTGATCACTGGATTGTCATATTGTATAATTTTCTAACAAATTGAATTTATAGGTTAAATATATTACCATCTCGCCTTTTTATTTTGTTTTATTTTATGAATATTTTGTCATTATACATAATTTTTTAAGTTTGGCATATTTCAATCAGTGTACTTGAGCTGTGTGCCTAGGCTCTAGGCTATGTTTGCAGTTAAGTGCGCCTGATGCTTTCACAAACACTGCAAGTAATTGAGCAGGAGAACAGGACAGCAGCATGATGATAGTGAGCTTGTTAATAGAATATATGGGTTGAAGTTGATCCTGCAATCAGATACAAGAATACGACATGATTAGACTTAAGCGGGTTCAATTTGGGTCTTAACTACTCATTGGATTTTCAGAAAGAATGAAAGTTGATTTAGGAATATATGTAATAAATAAATGTGTCCAAAATACAAGCCTACAGAATTTAAGGGGGAAATACTAATGTGTGCAAAACACAAGCCTACAGAATTTAAGGGGAAAATACTGCTCAATAAGATGAGATGGGGATGATAATTCTTCTTGTCGAGATCACATTTGGGGGGGCTTTGTGCCAAATGATCCCTCGAGCGAAAATGATTTGTGGGAGACAATAGTAAAAACAACAGGAACAACAATAACATTGAAATTAGTAACAGTAAATAACAGTACCTTTCAATGATGATGTTTCTAATTGTTCAGAATCTTTTCTTTTGAAGGCCGCCTTTGGATTCATGCTGCAAGTAAGGTGCCGGATGAGGCCACGATCAAAGCAATGGAGGACTTCTACAGGGAAATTTATGCAGTGAATGGAATTACTGATCTCAAGTTTCCAGAATACTATCCTGTTTCAAGACTTCTAGGTAGACAGATTGTTTCTTTTGTTTGTTTGTTTATTTGCTACATTTTCCCCAGAAATGTTTTAAAGTAAATAAAGCAATATCGCTCTGGCCTGATTATGTCCCCCTAAGTCATGTATGTTCATTTAGGTGGGTGCTTCTAAGGCTTGCACCTGATTATACTCATTATAAAGAGTTTGGGAACCTATAATTCATAAATCCATCATGGAAAAATCTAAGAAAATGAGATCGTTTGTCAGAAAGAGGGGAATGATGCAGTGAGACTAGATTAAGGTTCAAGTTTGTGCTATGGGATGGGCAGTTCAATCTGAAGGTTCTTCTTTTGGGTCTCTCCTTCTATGATATAGGATGCTGACAAAGCATTAACACATCTCCCTCTCTCCCCCTACCATTCACCCAGACTGTCATATAGAAAAATCGGATGAAGTAATGCAAGTGGCCCGGTTCAAGTAGGAAAGTAATTTTCAGAACTGCATCATTTAAGATATTTTTTTCTCTAGGCCTCATTTGTTTTCGGAGATGAGATGAGGTGAGTTGACATGAGTTGAATTAAAGTTAAAAAGTTAAATAAAGTATTGTTAGAATATATTTTTTAATATTATTTTTGTTTTGGAATTTGAAAAAGTTGAATTGTTTATTTTATTTTGTATTGGAATTTGGAAAAGTTGTAATGATTAGATGAGATGGATTTGAAAAAGTTGAATTATTTATTTTATTTTGTATTGGAATTTAGGAAAGTGCAATGATGAAATTGAGATGAGATGAGATGTTCTTTGAAAACAAACGAGGCCTAACTTATTCTGGGTGATGGAAATATTTCTGTGGGGCACATCTTGAATTTCTTGAAATATTTGATTTTATTAATCTTCTTATGGGGATATAAATTTATACAAGTATAAGAGGGTTTCATCTTCGATGTAGGGTGTGTTGAAGTGGTTGGCTGTGTTAGAGGTGAAGAACTAGCACACTGGAACATGGTACCTGAAGGGGTGAGTAAGCCTTTTTTTGTATTGATGACTTATTTACACGGTTCCATAGGCTTTCTTGACCAAAATCTGTAAATGTTTTCCCATGCAGGTGAGGCTGGAAGGACTGACTGACTTTTGTTGGCTCTGTGAACAGCCACAGGTGTGTACACTAATATGCTACAGATTTATGACTGTTCATGGTATTTCGTGATCACAAATATATCCTGATATCCTGATCATTTCTTTTCTATATACCATGAATGCAGAAACTGTTAATTCCTTTTGAGATGCGAGGGTACCAACGCGTTTATAATCTGGAAAAAAAGGTATAATGCAGAAACTCTGGGCCTCATTGAAATTATTCTCAAAAAAGGTTTTTCTATTTCAACAACAAAAGCAGAGATGTACAAAAAATGTGTCTGGTTGGGTGTTTTCTGTTCTTAGTTTTCTGAGAGCTATAACTCAAAATTCTTACTGTTTTTAATAATCATTTTGGTGTTTTCAGTTATTTTTGGTTCTGTTCTTAAAACTCAGAGAAAATGGGAGAGGGGGCAGGCATTTTGGTGTTACATTTGTTTATGTTGTTTCCTCAATCTGCAGTTTTGTTTTAGAAGGGGGAGGGGGAGGAGGCAGGCGTGTAGTGTGTCAATTTCACCATCCAGAACATGGAGGTGGATCCTTGATCCAAGCTCCCATATTGTTAATGTTCTTGAGGGATGTTTCGGGTATATTTCGTTGAAAAGATTCTTGTTTACGGCAAGTGGTTTCGAGCAGCCACAGACCATATCACAATCAAATAGTGTTTTCAGTACTGCTATATGGTTTTATTGCTGTGAGAGATTTTGAGAACCGATCTAATCGAGCTCTCTCTCTCTCTCTCTCTATGTATACATATTAGATGTGTGTGTGTGTGTGTGTGTATCTTTGGTAGGATGTACTCTTTACTAAGTTCTTGTTCCTGTCACAGATATATGAGGCTGCTATTAGAGGTCTTGTTTCAGTTGAAGGCCCACTGCCTGTGAAATTTCCACTTCCAAAACTACGAGATCCATTTTCCTTGAAGCCAGGTTCTGTCTCTACGCAGTTCCCTGGATCTAAAGCATCTGATGCGGAAGAATCATCAAGCCTTGGTGCCGCAATAGCTGGTGCACGAGCAGCAGCCACTCAGTTCACTAAAAAGGATGAAAATCTCCCTATTGTGACCCAGAATAGTAAACCTAACGCAGCAAATACTGGTCCAATAACGCGCAAATCTTTGAGAGTGGATTCAATGACATACACTAATATTAGTGATAACAAAAGTTCTTTGCCGTCAAATAACGAAGAGAAAAGTACTGACAATAAGTATGAGGGAAGTAGTAGCTGTAATCAACCTCCTGCTAGTTTGGAACGGCATCCTGGGGCACCTTCTAAGGTATGCAGTTTCTTCTCTTTAGTTGTCAGTTACTTTGATTTCATTTTTCACGTTTCTATAAAAGAAAGAACCCCAACAAAAGGCTTTATGAGCCAGGCTAGTGCCCTCAGTCCCAAGTGAAGAAAAAAAGAAAGGAAAATGAAAGATGATGGACGTGCATGAAAATGGTTAATGATAGTTGCCCATAGATGTGCTTTTTTTGGTTAAGTAAAAATTTATGAATATGAGTAGACATAGCCAAGTAAGCTGGGTGTATACAAGAGATAACACCTTGCTGGGAAGAAGCAGTGAATACAAGGAAATCATGAACAGTAAGCCTAAGATCTAAAGCTATTGCCCAGAAAAACAATGTGCCGAAAAAGAGTTCTGATTTCCTATATCTATCGTTCCATATCCTTGAAGTTCCAATCATTGCTTTTTCTCCAGATACACCACAAAAGGCATATTAGGACCATCTTCCATATTGCTGCAATTTTCTGTATACCATGAAGACTTCTCCAGCTGGAAAAAAGCTCCACCACCCTCCAAGCATAAACTATGCTAATCCAACTTTGCCGAAGTGGTCATCCCATAGGGCCTCGGCAATCTCACAATGAAGCAACAAGTGGTCCACGGTTACACTTCTCCTACACATACAGCACCAGTCGATCACTATGATATGGTGTTTCCTTAGATTGTCCATGGTCAGAATCTTCCCTAGAGGCTAGTGCAGCTGTCCATACAAAAAGGGCAGCCTTTAAAGATGCCTTGCTCTTCCAAATGTTCCTCCAAGGGAAATAGTTACTCTCCTGATTAGTGATGATCCTATAGAATCAACAGGTAGAAATTTCCCTTTCTTAGAGGGACTCCATAACAGCTTTTCCGCTTCTTGAATCCTTGTGCAGTAGTACAAAAAACTGAAGAATTTGATAAGAACCCCAACTTCCCAATCATGTGCCACCCTAAGGAATTGAACATTCCACCGAATAGACCCACACAAAATCTCCAGTAGCTCCACCACTGATGTTTCCTGACTGCATGAATCCAATATATAGTAGGGAAAATGTTCTCAAGCGCTCCATTGCTGCACCAAATATCCTGCCAGAACTTGATCCTAGAACCACCCCTGCCACTAATATGATGTGTTGAGAAAAGACCCCTCAACCATTTCTAATGTTTTTCCACAGCCCACACCATAAGCACCTTTTACCTCCAAAGAGCACCATCTCCCCAATTACCACCATATTTGGAATCTATCACCATGTTCCACAGTGCCAACCCCCTCTTGATGATAACGCCATAGCCATTAATCAAGGAGTACCTGGTTGGACATCATTAGATTTCGGTTCCACACCCCACCACATGAGATAGGGAAGCATACCTTATTCCAATTGACTAGATGAAATTTAAATTCTTCACCAAGTCTACTCGAAAGGAAGTCACGTTGGAGTTTCTCTATGCGATTCGCCACCCGACCGGTATGGGAAACAATGAGAGAATACGTAGGCAAATTTGAGAGGGTATTCTTGATTAAGGTGATCTGCCCACCTTTTGACAAATACAACCTCTTCCAACTTGCCAACCTTCATTAAATTTTCTCAATCACTTCATTCCATATGGTGTAGCCTTGAAGGACACTCCTAATGGGAAGGCCAATGTACTTCATGGGCAGGGAAGACATCTTCCATCCCAACGACCTAGCCTGACATCTTAGATTGATAACATTCCCCACTGGCACCATTCCAGACTTAGAGAGATTCACCTTTATGCCTGACACAGCCTCAAAGCATATAAGAAGTGCCCGTAGTGATTGGATTTTATTTTGGTCCACATTGCGTACACTCAATGTATCATCTACGAACAACAAATGAGAAACATTAAGAAAATCCAACCGAGAAACCCTTCACAAAACCAACCCCGCTGTCAACTTTCTACTAAAAGCTTCCATGATGATTACAAATAGTAGAGGAGACAATGGTTCACCCTGCCTCAACCCACTTGAGCTACTAAAAAGCCCATGGGAGTGCCACTCACCAATATAGAGAACACAACAATGGAAACACGATACATAATCCAAGAAATCCACCATTCCCCGAATCCATGCCTCTCGAGCACATAATACAGAAATCCCCAATTGACATGATCACATGTCTTCTCCATGTCTAGTTTGCATAAAAGTCCAAACTCACCAGATTTTATACAGTTATCCAAGCATTCATTTCCAATGAGCACTGAGTCTAGGATTTGTCTACCTCTGACGAAAGGAGTATGAGACTTTGATATAATCTTCCCCAAGACTTCGCTCAGACGATTGGCAAGAACCTTGGCCATAATCTTATAAACCCCATTCACTAGACTAATTGGGCGAAAGCCCTTAACATGTGAGGCCCCCGGTTGAAACAAGTATGGTTGAAACAAGTTATTCATATTGCCTGGTTTGTGTCCATTTCAATTTGGCTTTTGTGTATGAGTCTGACTATACATTCTGGATCCTAGTTTCAGATCCCTGAACGGATATTCAATATTTTACTGATCTGTGTTTCATCAACTAATAAAAACCGTATTTTACTCACTCAGATGGAAACTATGTCTTGAATCTGGAATCCATATCTAACTGACATATGGAACATCTAACTTATCAAAAAAAAAAAAAAAACTGACATATGGAACATCTAATACTTTTGATTTTTAGGCCCATGCTTTCTTCTTATGGCAATTCCCATTTGCAAAAACTAATAAAAACCATATTTATCAGATCGAAATTATCTCTGGAATTAATTATCAAGAAAAAGAAATTATGTCTGGAATTGGGTACCCATATTTTTTTTTTGATAAGTAATTTGGTACCCATATCTAACTGACATACAGAACATCTAATACTTTTGAGTTTTAGGCCCATACTTTTCCTCTTAGGCCAATTCAAATTTGCAAAAGCTAATGCACATCTTGGATTATCTTTTGGTAATAAACCGCATTATTGCATAATGTCTATTGTTGGTTAAAAGAAGCATGCACTGAGGACTGATTTAGCTCACAAAGTGCATCATGCGCTCTTGTTCTATACTTTTTTTGTTTGAGATTAATCTGTACAAGTGAATTGAGTGGTTCTTAATAGTATAACGCTTTATTGAAAATTTCTGCCATAATATGCTTTAAACAACAAAACTGGTATGATGTGCAACAGAACAGAAAGCATAAGTAGGCAGGCTGCAATTGTTTCCATTTTGATTGGGAAGTCCTTTGTGGAGACATTATACCTTAAAAGTGCTACATACGAAGGCATCTTTGCTAGAAAATGCTGTTACTTTTTCTCACTTTCTTTCTTAGAAATAGGAAAAGAATCACTTACTGTCCTACATTTTTGGGATGCTATAAGAGGAGGACGACAATGCTGTTTTCCTTGGAAGTTTTAGGGTTTGAAGGTTTTCTGGAAGGCTTATTTTTTGTTTAAACGGCTGCATGGGGAAAGTTTTTTTATTGCGTGGACAACAGTAGAGAGAAAGAAATAGGCCATAATAGAATGTTGTTGTATGTGCAGGGTCAGTTGTGAGTATTAGATACCTTATTTTGCATGGCTTGGTGACAAGGAAGCTTTGATCATTCGTTTGGATTCGGAGAGTGTTTCATCTCATCTCATCTTTACAACTTCAAATTCTCATACCAAATATAATAAATAATTCAACTTTTTCAAATCTCAAAACAATAATAATATTAACAAATAATATTCTAACAATATTTTATTCAACTTTCAACTTTCATCTAAAACCATCTCATCTCATTTCAGCTCACTCTCAAAACCAGCTATTTTCTCTCATGGTGCTATCTAGGGTGATGTTGAACTATTTGGAGCTGGCAAGCAAAACATTGCCAGCCTTGAGTGAGCTTTACACGTTCATGACTATGTACATCATTGGCAAATATGGATAAATGCTGCACTCATAAAATTTTCCATTCTGTTCATAAATTTTCCTTTCGGAACTATTAAACCTTATACACCTAATGTTTCCCCAATCTTGAATTGCTTTATGGATTTCTTTCAATGATATTTTGTTCTTGGATTTTTAGATTTTCGCTGCAGCCTTGAGGGGACTCAAGCCATCATGAATTTCTGGAATTTTGGGAGAAGAAATATCTGTCCCTGCTGTTAGAAATTGCTTGTGGAGGCTGGCTCTTTATAACTGTTCATAGCTTGAAGAATTGGGTGTTCTTTTCCTTGTGTTTTCATAAATATTCTACGTATAGATAAATACATTTATGTGTATAGGGGCATTTGTAGTACTCGGTTTATTGTTCATTTTCCTTAGTTTATATCCCTGGCTATCAGAATTTGATGTTTTTCTTTTTTAAGCTATTAGAGTTTGATATGCTGTAACTTTTGATGGTTAAATTCTCAGTTCTCTCTTTCTTTTGCTAATGATTGGCGCATGGAGGGCTTTCATTGGCATCTGTCTTTTATCAGGTTTATTAGTGCTTCTTGACACGCAATATAATGGTTCATGGTCCCATGACTGCCGATTCTTTTATTAATGATCCGAACTGAATACCCCTTCCAAATCTTATCCGTCATCCATATACATACAGAAGCAACACTTTTGACTTTGCTACAGTAGCTAGCCATCTTTAATCTTAAGAGCATTGGTAATGATCTAGCTAAAGTCAAAGGTAAAATTTGCCTAAAATTACATGTTTTGGCGGCACTGACATTGAAGATATAATCCCACATTGGATTATGTATATATTAGTCAAAATAATATAAATATTATTTTTTTAATAATTTTTTTCATATTTTGTAATTATACTAACTCTATGTTAATTAATATTTGCAAGTGTACAAAATCTGTTTTAAAAAAAATGGATGTCGAACCCACATAGATTAATTTTGTTATTGAGTATTAAAATTTACTAAATTAATTATTATTTGGAAAACTGGAAAAATGGAAAGATTCTACTATCTAAATTAAATTGAAATACTTACCAAAAATAAATTTAAGAATAAAAGAGCATAAAAATCTAAGATTGTAAATATAATAAGAATAGATCTAGAACGTTTGATTTCACATAGCAAATCTCACACAATGTATTATTCCTTGTTATAGAATTTCAATTATTCCAAATCGATAAAAATTCCTTAACTATTCAATATCTTCCCTTGAATAATATTAAAAATATCTCTGACTAATAACCTGTGATGTCCCCAATCTCTGTTTAGGATGGAACGGAGAGTTAGGGTGTCGGGATATACAACACAATGTTACATACCCCTATTCGTGACAGTTTAATACGCAATGCATCATAGTATGCAATTAATAATATGCAATAATCGCAGCGGATAGAAGGATGAAGATAGAATTTATGCCAAAATAACTAGAATATCTCAATTTCACTAGAAATCATCAAGTTCAAAATACCAACATAGCATAGACTTGGTACAAAGTTAAATCATTCTCTTCATGCGATCTAAGGCATGAAGGACTAAGGCTATAAACATGATAATCAAATCTAGTCTAGTCTCTTCTCGAGGTCATACTCCTCCTCAATTAGTCGGACTCAGTGCTCCATCTAGTTTGTCCTCTTTGTAATCTGAGACAACTTCTATCATTCTGAATAGAATGATAGTGAGTCCATGAGAGGTGAGATTTACCTGAAATCTCAGTAAGTTAAACAAGCAACTTGCATAGAGATAAATTATGTATGAACAATGATAAATATGAATTTGTATGAAATGCAGAAAATGTTCATGTATCTCCTATCCAGATTCCTCAACATTTTTAGAAAAACCTTGATGCACTTTCGCTTTCAGAGAACATTTTCACTTTCTCATTCCAAAACATAACATTTCGAAAGAGAACATTTCATACTTCATTACTTTAGAAAATCATAACATTTCATTGTTTATTAAAGCCATCATTAACATACATATAGTGGCAACACAGTTCCTCACATGCACCGTGAGCACTTGCCGGTGACCATAGCATAACTTGTGTTGAAACTATGTCTTTGTCTACAGACATCGCTCTTAATAAATTGGTAATATAACAAAACATCATTATAACATCATAATATATACACCCATCGGCATTAGGTGTCATAACATATTGATTTCGATTCGGCGTTCTTTAAATAGAACATATTTGAAACCCGTTGATTATTCTTTGTCAACTTAGGAGTTACATTCCATTCTTAAACACTTCAGAGTAGACATAAGAGTTCTACTAGAATAATCCCCATCCTAGCCTTTGGGGTCCTGACAAGAATTATTTTCATACTAAGTTAGAAAAATGTGTTCTATGACATGTGCATATATAGCAAGCTTTTTTTTTTTTTTTATGTGAAATGACATTTATAGATGCCATATGCTAAAATGGTAGAAATATCACGTCATGTAAATATACACTCAATGTTTCATATAACATGATATTTTATGTTCAAAGTGATAATTGAAACATAAATGAGGTATTTATCAATAAATCATAAATAATTTGTTAGGGTGTAAGTCAGATGTCAACTTACAGACTTCTAGAGTAATTGAAAATAATGTCGTAGTTGCGTAAATCAAGTGCGTACTAAGTTAGAATTAATACTTCTATGAGTGAGGTCCAAAATCAAAGGTTTCAAAAATAGGTATTTACAAAAGTACCCCTAGCCCTAAAAAATTGCTTGTTAAGGCCCTAAATTTTCATTAATTGCAAATGAACTCTAGATTTAATAAAAATTCATGGACTTCATATCTTTAGCATTATAAAACCATCTATGCCCGTGGCATATACTTTAGTTGATGCCTAAGTGTATTTTCAACTATGGGTCCCTATGAATGCATGCATATGAGATTTTCTTTAATCACAAATGATCACTAACACCTTTGATGACATAATGAAGACTAATTCTTGGATAATTGAGTTCATCCCAACACTTAATCATGGCTAAGATATCCTTAATCTATACTTCATTCAAAATCGATTCATACTAGATGGTCAAACAAGATAGATTCAAAACCTACCATGACATGCTTCTAACCACAATTTAAATCTTCCATAATTATTCCAAGAGAATAATAAATCATATCAAATCATGCTTAATACATGTCATAGCTAAATTCCCACTTAAAAATATTTAATTAATCAAACAATCCCTTAATTGACCTGGTTTTGATTTAAGCATGATAACATTCCCAAAACGCACCCAAAATTCTTACCAACTCATGGAAACAAAGATTGACATGATAAATAAGATCAAAAGCAAGAAACCTTACAAATTTCATGGCATTCCAAGCACTCAAGATAGCTTTACACAAGAACACACCAAGAACTCACTCGTTTCACTCTTTTGATCTATAAGAGGGGAAGTGCTTTCCAAGACTTAAGAGGAAGCTTGTACCTGAGGTGTGGAGGAAATGAGAGCGTGAGGCGGCCTTTAATAGATGGCCAAGGGGAAGGGGATGTTGGCTTTGGTCAAGGGAAATGATGGAAGATGGTGCATAAATATGAAATTTCCAGATTTGCACTCCATTGCTTGTGTCATCTTGTGCAGGTCAAAACAATGCTCTATACCACCATGATTTCACTCCTATGTATGTTACATTACTCCTATGGGGGCTGGCCAAGTCGTAGGGTAGAGGAGAGGGAGGAAAAATCATCAAAACCACCCAGGAGGGCTTACGGGTTCAACTGGTTTTTCCCCTGACATATTTTGATTATTGCTTTGACTAATCCATAATGAAGGTGCTGCTCGAAATAAGGGGATGGAGTGAAGCCGTCCTGCTGAAATTTCCAGACTACCTGCTACAGTTTGGGTCCTTCTGAGCAGGGGAATAGTGGCCTGAACTCATTATGATTTCTTCCTTACTGTGGCTACAATGGTCTTACAGTGACAGCCAGGTCGTGGGGTGATAATGTGATTTTCATCCTGACCGATGAGAGGTAGTGAGAACTGAAGGGAGCTTGGAAATTTGGGAGACGAGCCTTGTCCTGTGAGTAGCAAAGAGATTTCTCTCGCCCAAAGGCAAGAAGGCTTACCTCTAGGTGGGCGAGGAGATTCATGACTAGAGGGCGAAGACCTGAGCGCGAAGACTTGGCGACAAGGTTACGGGTGAGAAGATTTGGCGCCAATATATTCTTTCCTCCTGGGTAAGAAGATTTGGGGGACTTGTCTAACCGACCAACCTTAAAGTTCAACTTAAATAACATCGTGGGCAACAACTAGAAAAGGCGAGAGGAGTCTTTCATTCTGGTCGGAAGTCTTTCCACTCTGTAGCCAAGAGGAGTCTTTCATCCTAATCGTGAGTCTTTCCACTCGATAGCCAAGAGGAGTCTTTCATCCTGGTTGGGAGTCTTTCCACTCGATATTCATGAAGAATATTTCATCTTGATTGGGAGTCTTTCTACTCGGTAGGCGAGAAGAGGGCTGTGTGGTCTTCATGACCTCCACACCCGTTCATTTTTATTGCACACAACATCTACCTAGTGGGATAATTCATCCCGACTGAGACTAATTTGCTGGCAACCAAAATCTCTCGAGCTTCACAAGTCAAGCTGCATATCACCTCCATTTAGATAATTTCGTTAATTTAAGCGAGGTGCTACATCCTTCCCCCCTTAAAATAAGATTTCGTCCTCGAAATCGGGGTCAAAACAAAACATACCACACGTAAAAGTTGAGTGTGACTTACTAACTGTGCTACTGCTCGGGGCTATCTCGTCGCCATCCTCTGATGTATCATCTTGGCTATTATAAAAGTACTCATCCAATCGTAAAAGGCATTAACCCTCTCCTTGTGGCGTCTCCAGTGCCTATACTCCTCATCATTAAGCCAGGGGTCTCCCTCCTCGTGGAAATGAATGCGTCTCAGGGAAGAGTCAGAAATAACAGATGTGTCGGGGGGAGTGGGGTCAGGAATGAGTGGCTCCTACTCGAATAGATACTGTTCTACTGCCTGGTTCAACTCAAGCTGAACTAGTGGAACTAAGAAAGTCGATCTCATACGGCGTCTAAGCCATCTGGCCCTAGACTCTCCCATCCAACAGATGGGATCATAAGGCTGGCATTCCTCCTGTGGCTGGGCTCTCCTCGGATGAATATGACCTCTCCCATTGTGGTCAAGGATGTGAGTCCTATGGTACTCCAGCCTCTCCTGCTGGGCCCAAAATGCGTCGGCCATACGATCTAATGGTCTTCATCACTGCTCAGCTCTTAGCCTCTGAAGTTGACTATGGGTCATATACATTTGTCAGACAGTCCTACCATTACCAGCCATGGTGCAATTAAAAAAGATGGGAAAGCGTGTGGATCACACGAGTGAAATGATGATGGGTGTCATGCATGAATGGATGCCAATGTGATGTCAAAACAATGCCAAACAAGTAGGGGTATTTGCTTATCATATCAGATTCTTTTTCCCATGTGGCTTCCTCAATATTGCAATTTTGCCATAGAACCTTAACCAAAACAATTTTTCAATTCCAAAGTTCCTTATCCTTCCAATCTATGATCTGAATAGGAATCTCTTCATGGTCTCGGTGATTTAGGAACCGAGCTCTCTCTCTAAAAACCCAGACCCTCTCTCTCTAAAAACCCTCTCGTCAGAATCCAGTTGGGGGGAAGGGGAGCTTCGGCTCCCTCTTCCCCTTCCTCTCCTCCCTCTCCTCGCCGGCCCTTTGTCTCCGGTGGCTTGTTTTGGTTTTTTTTTTTGTGTTTTTTTCAGATTTCGGCCGAATAAGGGAGAGTAGCCGGTTCGAGCTTCTCCGGTCATCGGCGTCCTACACGCGCCCCACCAGGAGCTCTACCTGTCGCCGATCTGCTTAACCTCCGAATGCGGCCTCCTCCGGTGCGGCGCGTAGCCCGCACGCGCGTGTTGAAGATCTCGGAGCTCGTCGGCGAGTGGGCCTCACGCGCCACCAGGGAACTCTCTGTTGCAGAAACGCGCGGCAGTTCCCGAGCAGGCGTCTCTGGATCTTCATAGCTCAACCGTTGGTTTCTCTCCTCCTATGGTTTTTGTGCACTGGTTTTCCGTGTTCAGTGTTTTCACAATGTATTTCGCTTTATTTTGTTTTATTGTCTAGTTATTTATTTCCCTTTCTGTTTCCCATTCGGACGTGGTCCGGAATGGTGTTTCTCCCCCTCCGCGTAGCGGAGTTGGCGGGGTGTTTAGTGGGTTTTCGGTTTCCTCTGTCTTGGACAGAGGTGTGCATTCTCTTAGACTTTGATCTGAAGAGATGTGCTGGACTAGATCATGTCAACCACGGTTGTGTGTTGGGAAGCTGTTAAAATTTGTAATTGACTTATTTAAGTCAATCTTGTATGTCCGATTATTGAATGGATGGTGTTCCTCTTTTTAAAAAAAAAAGAATAGGAATCTCTTCATAAGTTAGGTAAGATTGGAGCAAAATATCCCTTGTATCAACAACTGTTGGTATCTGTTTCTCAAAGCTTTTCTTGAGGGAAGATACATGAAAGACATTGTGAATTCCTTGAAAGTCAACAGGAAGATCCAGTCTATAGGTGATTGCTCCAACTCTTTCTAGTATCTCAAAGGGTCCTACATATCTTGGACTTAGCCTCCCTTTCTTTCCATATCGAAAGACTCCTTTCATGGGCGATACTTTGAGGTAGACCCAGTTGCCAATTTTGAATTTGAGGGTCCTTCTTTGTTGGTCAGCATAGCTTTTTTGCCTATCTTGGGCAGCCTTCATCCTTTCCCTTATTAGCTTGATTTTATCCTTCATTTCTTGAAGAAGCTCTACACCATAAATCTTCCCTTCTCCTACCTCATGCTAGTATAAGGGAGATTTACATTTCCTTCCATATAAAGCTTCATAGGGTGCCATCTGAATGGTGGCCTGAAAGCTATTGTTGTAGGCAAACTCAATTATTTGTAAGAGCTTCTCCCAATCGCCCTTTTCTTGCAGAACACATGCTCTCAGCATGTCCTCCAGGGTCTGAATGGTCCTCTCTGTTTGCCCATCAGTCTAAGGGTGATAGGCACTACTAAACTTCAACTTGGTGCCTAAAGAGTGCTGAAGGCTTTGCCAAAATGAGAAGTAAAACATGTATCCCTATCAGATACAATTGTTTTTGGTACTCCATGTAGTTGCACCATTTTCGAAACAAAAATTCGAGTTAACTTCTCTATTGGGTTGGTATTTTTCATTGCCAACAAGTGAGCACTTTTTGTTAAGCGATCGATCACGACCCAAATAGAATTGTTTCCCTTTGGAGTTGTTGGTAATCCAATCAAAAAATCCATGGATATGTCCTCCCATTTCTATTCTGGGATTGGAAGTGGTTGTAAATCACCAACGGGTCTTTGATGTTCTGCCTTGACTGTTCTACAAATTGAGCATCTATTAACATACTTTACTACATCCTTCTTTAAACCTTCTCACCAAAAGTGTTGTTTCAAATCTTGATACATTTTTGTGCTACTTGGGTGAGCTGTGTATGGAGTCTGATGTGCTTCCCTTAATATCTTATCCTTGATCTCTTGAATAGCTGGAATAGCCTGCTGGTCCTTGTAGTACAACAACCCATCATTTTTTAGGGTGAAACCTTCTGGTTCTACCATCTGTATGATTTCTGCCCATTTGGGATCTTCCATTTGGCTCTGTTTTAGCCCTTCCCATTCCATTGGTATAGTCTCTTGTACTGCGGTTAGGAATGCTTTGGCAGGACGATCCTTGATCAGCAAACTCCTCATCTATGTAGAAGGGACTCTACTTCCAAGGCGGGACCTTTGGGATAATCTTTTTGCGTCTTTCGACTCAGCGCATTTACTACTATATTAGCCTTGCCAGGGTGATACTTGATTTCACACTGGTAGTCGCTAATAGTTTCTAACCACTTTTTCTGCCTCATATTTTACTTTTGTTGACTGAATGAGCACTTGAGGCTTTGGTGATCGGTGTAGATTTCGCATTTTGAGCCATACAAGTAATGCCTCCATATCTTTAAAGTGAAAACTACGACAGCTAGTTCCAAGTCATGGGTAGGGTAATTTTGCTCATGGTTCTTTGGTTGTCGTGAAGTGTAGGCGACAACCCGCTCTTCTTGCATGAGCACACACCCAAGTCCTAACTTGGATGCGTCACTGAAAACCACATAGGGCTAGTGGGGTTCTGGTAGGGCTAGTACAATTGCGGTTGTGAGTCTTTCCTTGAGTTCCATGAAACTCTGCTCACACTTCTCTATCCAAATATACTTAGTATTTTTCTTAGTTAGGGCCGTAAGTGGTCCTGACAGTTTAGAGAATCCTTCCACGAATCGTCGATAATAACTAGGCAATCCTAGGAAACTTCCAATCTACCATGGCTTTGATCTTCTTGGGATCAACTGATACTGCTTGACTTGAGATTATGTACCCTAAAAATTTCACCTCCTTGAGCCAAAACTCACATTTGCTGAGTTTGGCATACAACTGATGTTGTTATAGCCTTTCTAGTGCCAAATGGAAATGCTACTTTTGATCTTCTTCGTTCTTCGAGTATATCAATATATTATCGTTGAATAGAAGGAAAAAGTTATCCAGGTAGGGTCTGAATACTCTATTCATCATATCCATGAATACGGCAGGGGCATTGGTTAGACTAGAAGACATCACTAAGAATTCATAGTATCTGTATCTAGTTCGAAACGTTGTTTTAGGGATATCCCTTTCCCTAATCTTGAGCTGATGATAACCAGACCTCAAGTCTATCTTTGAGAACACTGATGCTCCTTGCAATTGATCTAACATGTCATCGATATGCAGTAATGGGTACTTGTTTTTAACTGTTACTTTGTTAAATTCCCTATAATCAATGCACATCCTAAATGATCCATCATTCTTCTTAACGAACAGAACTGGCACACCCCAAGGTGATGAACTAGGTTGAATGAAGCCCTTCTCCAGTAACTCTTCTATTTGCTCCTTAGTTCTAGAGGGGCCATACGATAAGGGGCATTATGGACAGGGATGTCACGGGCTCTAACTCTATAGTGAACTCTGTTTCCTTATTGGGGGGTAATCCCGGTAGATCGTCGATGAAAACCTCGGGATACTCCTCAACTATTGGTATCCCTTGAATCTCTTTATTATTAAGAAATTTCTCCATTATGGAAGCTAAGTAGGCTGTGGAACCATTGATGATGCACTTCCTTGCCTGCAAAGCATAAATTAGAGAGGGAGTAGCCTTCACAGTCCCTCCCGTATGACGAATTTGCCCGCCTATTGGTGAATCAAAGATAATCTCCTTGTTCTGATAGTCTATCCTAGCATCGTGTTTGGATAGCCAGTCCATTTCTAGTATAACATTGAAGTCTAGTTGGTTGAAGATGATTAAGTCGGTTTCCATCAATCTTTCCTTCAGGGTTAAAGGGAAGTTTTTCATTGTGTTGGTATAGGTGATCATACTGCCATCAGGAATTGACACTACTATAGCTTGAGGTAACTTCTAAGTCGGCAGGTTACACGTGCATGCAAAAGCTGCTGACACAAAGGACCTGTAGCCCCAGAGTCGAATAAAGCGCAAGCTGTATATTCGTATAACATGATTTTTCCTAAGGTGAAATCAAATACTGAGTACCAAGTAACTATTGTAAAAACTGATTTTCTAAAAGAAATGGGCATTTTTAGGAAAAATACTAGTAATGACTTCCTTCTCTTCCTCTTTGGTTACCTCCTCGTTGATTTCTCTAGGGGTGATGGCGTACACACGACCTTGAACAGGTGGCCTCTAATTGGGCCGATTGTTAGGAGCATTCTTTCAACCTTGTGCATTCTGAGGGCACCCCCGAATCATATGTCTTGACTGACTGCATTGAAAACATACTCCTAAACCCATTCGACATTCTCCACCATGATTCTTTCCACACTTTTTGCAGATAGTAGGTGGAGCTGTTACAATCCCCTTGCCCATGTTGCCCCCTTGAATAATCCTTCTTTTGGCATTATTCCCTTCAAAGGGGAAGGAAGAAGCCTTTTTTTAATCCAGGTCTATCTGGACTGCCACACTTCGTTGCTCTGCTTCAGTTATTGCCGCCACGCTAACCAACTCCTATAAATTGTTGATGTGAAACCCAGCTACGTAACTGTGAATCCTGGTTTGCAGTTCTCCTTGGAATTTCTAAGCCTGCATCCTTTCAGTGGCGATCAGATGTGGAGAAAACCTCCCGAACTCCATAAACTTTACAACGTATTGCTCAACGGTGAGATTGCCTTGTACCAATTTGGAAAATTCCTAGTCCTTCTGAGTCTTCATTGACTATGGGAAGAATCGATTGTCAAATTCCTCCTTGAACCTATCCTAGGTCAAAATGATGATAGTTCCCAATTCTCTAATCAAAAGCTACCTCTTGGTATCCCACCAAATTCTGGCTTCACCGTGCCCCGCGTACTGTACCATTTGTTCCTCAGTACAACCACTAATCTCAAAGGCCCTTTCATGATCTAATAACCACTTATTGGCTTTCATGGGTCCCTCAATTCCTGTAAAATTGGGGTATCTATAAATCAGGAACTTCTCGTAGGGACACCCTCAGTTCTCAATCTGTGCATGTGGCTAGATCTGCCTTAGGATTACTTCTTGTTGCTGCCTCATAGTGTCCGTCATCTAGAGAATTGCGTTTACCAAATTGCTTCCTCCATTGACTCAATCATCCTATTCTCTACAAGTGTTAGAACCTTCAGTGTTCCTTTCTTGCCTTCCACGTGTCATCTTGGCCGAAGCCTTCCAGCTACTGTGATGCATGCGAATCAGACTTAGCTCACTTCAAGATTCAAGCCAATGCAAAACTAATGATTCAAACCTATATTCTGGCATACAATTTCTAACGACACGTGGGTTTACCTAGAGATGTAATTGCTCTGATACCACCCTGTGATGCCCCCAACCTCCGCTTGGGATGGAACGAAGACTTAGAGTGTTGGGACATGCAATACAAGGTTACATACCCCATTCGTGACAGTTAATATGCAATGCATCCTAGTATGCAACTAGTAATCTGCAATAATCGTAGCGGATATAAGGGTGAAGATAGAACTTATGTCAGAATAACTAAAACATCCCAATTTAATTAGAAACATCAAGTTCAAAACACCAACATAGCATAGACTTAGGTATAAAGTTAAATCGTTCTCTTCATGCGATCTAAGGCATGAAGGACTAAGGCTATAAACAAGATAATCAAATTTAGTATCTTCTCGAGGTCAGGCTCCTCCTCAATCAGTCAAACCTAGTGCTCCATTTGGTCCATCCTCTTCGTAACTTGAGACAACTTCTATCATTCTGAGTGGAATGATAGTGGGTCCACGTGGGGTGAGATTTACTTGCCATCTTAGTAAGTTAAACAACCAACTTGCATAGAGATAAATTATGCGTGAAGAATGATAAATATGAATTTGCATGAAATGCAGAAAATGTGCATATGTCTCCCATCCAGATTCCTCAACATTTTTAAAAAAATTTTGATGCACTTTCGCTTTCAGAGAACATTTTCACTTTCTCATTCCAAAACATGACATTTCGAAAAAGAAAATTTCATACTTCATTGCTTTTGAAAATTATAACATTTCATCATTTATTAAAGCCATCATTAGCATACGTATGGTAGCAACACAGTTCCCCACATGCATCTTGAGCACCTGCCAGTGACGGTAGCACAACTCTTGTTGACACTACGTCTTTGTCTGCAAACATCGCTCTAAATGCATTGGTAATATAACATAACATCATAAAATATACACCCACCAGCATTAGGTTTCATAACATATTGATTTCGCTCCGATGTTCTTTAAATAGAACCCATTCGAAACTCGTTGACTGTTCTTTGTCAACTTAGGGGTTAACACTCCATTCTTAAACATTCCAGAGTGGACAGAGGAGTTCCACTAGGATAATTCCCCATCCTAACCTTTGGGGTCATGTCAAAAATTATTTTCATGCTAATTTAGAAAAATGTGTTCTATGACATGCATATATAGCAAGTTTTTTATGTGAAATGACATTTATAGATGCAATATGCTAAAATGATAGAAATATCACATGTCATGTAAATATACACTCAATGTATCATATAACATTATATTTTATGCTCAAAATGAAAATTGAAACATGAATGAGGCATTTATCAATAAATTAAAAATAATCTGACAAGGTGTAAGTTAGAGGCCAACTTATAGACTTCTGGAGTAATTGAAACTAATGTCGTAACTGTGTAAATCATGTGCGTACTAATTGAGGATTAATACTTCTATGGGTGAGGTCCAAAATTAAAGGTTTCAAAAATAGGTATTTACAAAAATATTCCTAGACCCTCAAAAATTGCCTGTTGAGGTCCTAAATTTTCACTAATTGCAAATGAATTCAAGATTTAATAAAAATTCATAGATTTCATATATTTGGCATTCTCAAACCATCTATGCCCTTGGATTCTCAAAAATCAAAGTGGAACTTGCCCAAATGGTCCCAACCCGTGGCATATACTTTAGTTGATGCTTAAGTGTATTTTCAACTATGGGTCCCTATGAATGCATGCATATAAGATTTTCTTTAAGCATAAATGATTACGAACACCTTTGATGATATAATGAAGACTAATTCTGGATAATTGAGTTTATCCCAACACTTAATCATGGCTAAGATATCCCTAATCTCTACTTCATTCAAAACTAATTCATACTAAATGATCAAACAAGATAGATTCAAAACCTACCATGGCCTGCTTCTAACCAAAATTTAAACCTTCCATAATTACGCTAAGAAAATAATAAATTATATCAAATAATGCTTAAGACATGCCATAGCTAAATTCCCACTTTGAAACATTTAATTAATCTGTTTTCTCTCGTCTGACGTACACGTCATGTACACGTGGAATCAATGACATAAATTACAGAATCGTCATGCATGATATCTATTTAATTATATAAAAGCCAAGTTTTCGATTGCTGACTTGGCATTCATACCATAAAATTCGAGAATGAAAGGTTGCGAAGAAAGACTTGCACCAAGTGAAAAGAGAGATGGAAAGCCAAGCGGTGAGTCTAGAGGGGGAGGGGCGATTACGTGAAGCGGCAAATGCTATGACCCAGTTAGCGGTCAATTTATTTTTGAAGCAAAGATATTTCCATGATTTGACATGTCAAAGGTAAAAACATGCTCCAAAAACTCAATTTCAGTGAGAAAAGAAAAAGAAAATAGATGATGAAAAATCCCCACTTTTTTTTTTTGGTGTATTTTTGGGTTTCATGAAATCTGTGTTATTTTTCTTAAAGGTTAAAAGGTCTCAGACTTTCCATCACCGTCACAGGCCATGGCTTCGGCGATGGATGCTAGCTTCTACAGACTCATTTCACGACGGTGTCTGCAAACAAACGCGTGTCTTCCTCAGTGTTTCCCTCTGGTACATCCACTATATAAGATTCCAACACCACGGTCTAGATCTTCCCGTCGCGATGGAACCCGTGCACCGACATGACTGAGCGGTAATTTTTCAGCCTGTGTTCGGTGAACTCGGTGATGTACCGGTCTCCATCCAACATATCGAGCCTCTCGGTACTAGTACAATGCACTCAACATCATGCCCTGCCTTGCCCCAAGACAATCAAAATCAACGGCTTCCTGTTCATTCTCCTTTTCTTTAAATTCGATGTTTGTGCTACTAATGCGTTTGACAATATTCTTCAAATCTGCTTCAAAACTTGTGAAAATAATCCTCTTCCTAAAGACGTTGCTTCTATTGGATGGAAATTGATGGGTAGACTTGATGGAAATAGATACACACGATGGAGATGGGGAATGTGTGGAAAATGAGAAATTATTAAGAGAGAGAGGTACATGAAATCGGCAAGAGTAGGAGGGGAATATGGCATAGGCAGTGGCAGTGGCAGTGGCAGAGGGAGGCGACAGACACGACCTCATTTTCCCACGCCAACTCCAATATCTGCAAATGCACATAACCACAAACACACAATCATAGAAAAATGAAATATTGAAGTGTTATGTTTATGGAGCGTAATTTTTCTAAAAGCAATGTTTCATTGCACATTGTTATAATTTTTAAGTTTTATTTCTTTTCGTATATATAAAAATATAAACCGATTAAAAACTGCACTCAAAGACACTATCTCAACCTATATATTGTTTCATCAAAATAAACCGTCATATAAACCGTTTCAAGTTTCTCCACTATAAAATCATGTCTCTCTCTATAGATCACATATTTTATAAAATGGGGATATAAGGATATCTAAAATGATATATCCGAAATTAGTACTTGTGATATGTATTCTGTAAGCCTATCATTCTTCACAGATCAGATGGCATGAAGTACTTTCATATCAATTTTGACTTCTCAAATGATCATGCATTCATTGGCTATTGTTCACCAAATGGGAACAACGAGTGGGCTCTGCATTGCTTAATAGCGATGACAACAAGAGATGATGGAGGTCAAGCCACGCAGGGGATGGTGGAGGACAGAAGCTGTGGAGAGTGGATTGGCTTTGCAATGTTTTGGTTCAAAAGAATTTTGTATTCGGATATATGCTAAATCCCATTTTATAACCTACATATTCAGATATATACAGATTCGGATATATTTTACAATCATTTCTCTATTTTATGACAATCCACGCATTGCGCGAGTTATAAGCTCATTGAATATAAATGACCTAACATTAATATTGGTAATACTGATTGAGACGGCTATAAATGAATATCTTTTTTGCTCCACAACGAAGTAATTCCTAGCTAGTATTAATCATGTATCATCCATTGATCAAATAATCAAAAACTGACATCTTGTGTAGACAATTTTTTTTTTAATTTTAAAAAAGAAAACCATTTTATGCATGATCTCAAGGCTATGATCATTGGCGGAACCAAGAATTTGTTTTAGGGGGGCCAAGCAAAGCTAAAACTATAGTAAAAGTTTTTTGTTTTATTTCTACAATTTTTCTTGCGGTATAGAACAATCTGATAGTAAGATCTAAAATAAAAATAAAATACATTTAATACAACCTATGTATTAAAAAAGTATATGATATGTCAAGAACAATATATCATTGAAATAACATAAAAACACCCATACAAATATATCAAACAAAAGAAACACAAAGTGTCTAAAATTGTAACTTGCGTTCTTTTTAAAAAAAAAAATCATCAAGTATTAAATCTAAATCAAAATTCTTAACTATTTCTCTTTCAATATAGACAACTAAATTATTTACTAGAAACTCATTTTCAATTTTGTTGCGAAGTCTTCGTTGAACAATATTCATAGCTGAAAATACTCGTTCACTAGTTGTTGTAGATACTGGAAGAGTCAAAACAAGATGAAACAATCTATCAATAAGATAGTGTGTCTTTGATTTCTCTATTTCTACCAATCTTCGACATAAATATGCAATGGATGACAAATTTTGAAACTTCAGATTTGTAAACACATCAACTTCAAAATGCTCCAATTGAAACCTTAAATTAATTTTCTCGTCCTCAGAAAAATCAAGAGGATAATACTTTTCCGCAAGACAATAGATATCATCAATATTAACGGATTTATAAGTATCCTTTGGATCCAAAGCAGAGCTAAGGGTTTAAAGCTTTGTCGCTCCTTCACCAAACCTACTGTCAAGCCCTTGCGTTGGAAAATCTATAGTAGTATTAAATATTTCAAAATGATAATGATGCTCTATCATAATGTGATCTCGTGGATGACGACCACGACCTTATACATGACGAGAGCTCAATTCTGGAATGTTGATTGAGCTGCATTATTGCATAGTTTATATAGTTAAAATCAATACATTTTTAATTGTTTTACTATTTTATTATTGATTTTAGATGAAAAAATGGTTGAAAAGAATAAATCCAAGTTGTGATTTAAATTGATTAAAAGCATAGTTTATGCTTATTTTTATAACTTGTGATTTAATTGTACAATATTTATTTACATGCACAACACACTTTTAATATTTTAGTCTAGTTTTGTTTTATCTTTATTTAATTATTTATTTTATTTTTCTAGTTTTATTTTTGTTTATTTAATTATTATTATTTATTCTGCCTGTTTTATTTTATTTTATTTTTATTTCTGTTTTTCAGCGTAGATTAAACGACATGTCGTTTGGTCGGCAAACCAAAATGACATATCGTTTTGTAATTGGTGTTGAATTTGGCTGCTAGATAAACGACGTGTCGTTTTTTCTGTCGAGTTATATCTCGCCTTTGCTAAATAACTTGTCGTTTAGTCGTTAGATAAAAATGACAAGTCATTTTTGTTCATCTTCAACCTCCAGCTTGCTGCCCACGTACATGCAATGCACCACCATGCATGCAGCTCCTCCACGCCACCGTGCTCCTCCATCATGCAGTCCACCATGAACCACCATTCTCGTCCACCTGCAACCACCAGTCCGAGAGCACTCCATCACCACGAAGCTACCCCTTCTGCACGGCCTCCATCCGTTGCCTAGCACCTCTTCCCACCGAAGCTCCATGCCCAGTGAAGCTGCACCTCTCCATCAGACGTGAACCACCTCGCCTGCACCACCTAACCTCCTTCACAGCACCTGTGCATGCCAAGCCACCTCCTCTATTTTTAACATCGAAATCAAAGCATGCATGCAGGCCATGCCGAGAC
The DNA here is from genome assembly GCA_029856935.1 of Cyclocarya paliurus. Taxonomy (NCBI): domain Eukaryota; kingdom Viridiplantae; phylum Streptophyta; class Magnoliopsida; order Fagales; family Juglandaceae; genus Cyclocarya; species Cyclocarya paliurus. The sequence continues at coordinate 18,970,754 of CM056953.1, read as the reverse complement.
CAATCCATGCATAGCCTAGCCATCCTCTGCTTAGCCTCCACCTGCAGCAGCTCACATGCAACCACCGTCTGAAACTCTACCTAATGCAGTCCTCAGTCTCACCGCATGCACACTGCAGCACCAGTTCCTCCAGCCTAAATGCATACACGGTAGTAAACCCACCAGCTTGCCTTCATCTCTCCCTCTAGCTCAGCTGTGCACCTCTCGGCTGTATCTCTCTCTGAGTTACTTCAATCTGAAACCCACTAGCTGGACAAACGGTAAAGACAAAGAAAAGAAAACACAAAAGAAATGAAAAGAAGAAAAAAAAAAACTTCGGATGGAGATACAGTAAGAAGAAAAAGAATACTGCACGTGCGGTTTGCATGGGCTGAACGAAGAGCATTCGAACTAGGTGGAGTTGAACACAGCACCATTCGGTGGTTTTGTGGAGGAATAAAGAAATAAGAAAAAAAAAGAAGAGAGAAAACGCACTACAGATGCATGTGACGCCGAAAGCAATGAGAAGAAAAGAAACGCACAGCACATGCATGTGGGAAGCTTTCGGCAGTGGGAAACAACATACAGACGGACAGCCAGCGAGAAGAATATTTTTTTCTCTTCAGTGAACGACGACACAGCATTTCAATTATTCTTTGTGGCTTTTGAAGCCTATAAAAAGGCTTGAAATGAACGAAGAGATGATCAGAGTTTTGGAGAGCTCCTTATTTCTTTTCGGCAGCTCATTTCTATTTGCAGTGTTTATTCAAGTTCAGCTCATTTTTATTTGCAGTGTTTATTTAAGTTTATTTCATTTGAGAGTTAATTTATTTTCTTTAAGCTTGTTTTGTAATATTTGGTGTTGTGTTTTATTTTAGTTTTCTAATGGAGAATTTATCATTGAATTCCATGGTTCTTGTGATGAACATGGTTGGCTAATTTTTCGTATTAAGGTTAAGAGGTGAAGTCTAATGATTTAAATATTGTTTTAGATCAATAATAGAGTTTATATTGTGAGTTTGATCAATTGATTGGTGTTATTATTAGAAACTTTGATTATCTATATATTTCTCATGATTCATTGTGATTTTCCAATACAGTAAATGCTTGAAAAATTTCTGTGATAATCAATTGGACTTGTGAATATTTCTACCATAAATTATTCAAACTCAATATTTGGTGATTATTTTTCTTGGGCTTATTTGTTAAATCTTCCAGTTAGATGGAATCATTATTCTACTCTAACCGAGCTAATTTGATTGGAAATAATTTTATAAATTATTAGATGGATCCTCGAAACTTTAGTCGTTTTCCATATTGATTCATTTTATTATTTCAGTTATATTTTGTTACTTTAAAAAATTCTCATCCCAGTAATCTCCTCTTTTTGATTGTACGTTCCTTTTAACAATCTATTTTTATTTTATTCTCTTTATCACATTAGTCAATCCCTGTAGATTCGATCCTGTAAGGTACTACAACACCTGTATACTTGCAAGTAAAACTGCTCTGAATTTTTATTCATTATTTTGAGTGAAAGTTTAGACGCAACAAATGTCAATATCAAATATCTTGGAGAAAGAGACAACATTCTCAAGTAGATTTTCCCAACTTTCATTTATCAACTTTTGAATGAGTCCTTTTATAGTAGAAACCATATTCATGGCATTCAAGATGTTTGAGATTTTTACTGGAAAACTTGACTAAGAACATCAGTAATACTCATGATTTCCTTCATTAAATGTAAAATAAATATAAATTAGAATGATGTAATCATTTTATAAGCAGCATTCGCATCTCTGCTTTGAGAGTAAGTAGATCCTTTGTTTATTATTCTTTCAAGCACCGAGCAAGTGGCACCAAACATTCGAAGTAGACTGTAAATAGAATAAAAATGAGAACCCCAACGAGAATCACCGGCTCATTTGACAGTGCAAATTTGGTTAGCTCCTTTTCTACTTTCAAGTTCATCAATAACTATCATATGTGCAATTTGTGTTGCCAGAGCAGCTTGCAGTTCATCATGACATTTACATGAAACACTCATCACATTGATAATGAAATTCAAATTTGAGAAAAACTCATGAACAAAAACTACATCTCTAGATGCAACAACTAATGCTAACTGTAATCAGTGAGTAAAACAATAAACATAGTATGCATATGTGCAATCTTTAACAAATAATGCTTGCAATCATTTCCATTCACCATGCATATTACTAGCACCATCATATCCTTACCCACGAATATTTTGAATATCAAGACAATGATGAGAAAGAAATACAAATATTTCATTCTTTAAAGTCAATGCCGATGTATCTTTAACATGTACAAGATCAAAAAATCCTTCTTATATAAAACCATCATCATCAACAAATCTCAAGATTATAGTCATTTGCTCTGTCCTAGACTCATCTCGTGCCTCATCAACAATTATGAAAAATTTAGAATTTTCAACATTTTCACGAATTTTATTTCTCACTTTCTTCAAGAACTTCCAAAATCTCTTTTTGAATGTTGGGTGAAGTATACTTTGAAGATTTAGGAACATTTTTCAAAACAAGTTTTCTAACCATGTCATTATGTGAAGCCAAGAGTTTAAGCATCTCAAGAAAATTACCTCGATTTTTTGACTCAAGGGTCTCATCATGGCCTCTAAATGCACATCCTTGAAATGCAAGTCATCGAATAGCATCAATAGATGTTTTTACTAAGAGTCGATTGTTGAGAATTTGTTTGGAACTTTGTGCATTCATTACTTTATCAATATGCTTTGATTGTGTTAATAAATCCTCACAAGATTTCACAATATTATTATGACAAGAGCAAGGATCCTCCCCAATATGATTAAAAAATGAACAATATTTTTCATCATTAATCTTCTTCCAAATTATAAATCCTATGGCAGTGAATACATCTCATCCAGAACGTTGAGATGCTTTCATTGTAAAAAGATAACAAGGTAAACAATATGCAGCACCGTTTAATGGAGAATAATCTAGCCAAGATGCAAATTGTACAAACCAAGAAGCTTGAAAGCGACAAGGATGCTTTCCAGAACCAAAAAATGGATATTTTGAGAGACGTATCTTATATGGACCCATTTTCAAGCAAGCTCTTCTTATTCATCACGTTGATTGACTGGATAGTCCCATATAGGAGGATGTAATCTTGGATCTTGTTGTAGAGAAGATATATCAATCTCTTTAGAATCAAGTGTTGATGATGTAAAATGAATCTTTTTAGACTCCACAACTGGAAAGTTAAGATCAGGATTTTCCTCAAGTTCAATCCTTGGAATTTTAGAAGAATTTTTTGGAATATCAACTTCTTTTATTTTGAAGAATAATTTGGTAGTTTTTAATTTAGACATAATTCATGAACCTAAATTTAAAATCAAATTGAAACATATAAAATAAAGTTAGATATATATGAATTCAATTACTCACGAAACATGAATTCAAAGTAAATCTTTAAGCACAAAATAAATAACCATTCAATAGACATAATTATATATAAGCCAAACCAAGTAGTAATCAATCTATTTCAAAAAGAAAAAACAAATACAACTGCATGATGCATCAATACATGAAAGAATGGGAAAAGTGAAAAAAATAACTTCAAAAACACTACATCAAATTAAATAAATTCAATACAATTATATATATGAAAGAAGAATAAAATAAAATAAAAAGGAAAAAAAATAGAGAAAATTCAAACCGTTTATCAGGCGACAGGCAGTGGCGAAACTATCAAAAGCTCATGATACTGTTACTGTAGCTTGTAGATCCGCACCAAAACTTTAAATTGCTTCAAGACATGAACACCAAATCAGTAAGCCCATGATAAAAAGTTGTCCTTTTTGCAGATGGTAAGGATAAGACTTTAAACTTTTAGGCTTAAAAAAAAGTTAGAATTGCAGTGTAGCCTGGTAGGTAGCAACGGAAGGAGAAAAAACAATCTGAATTGCTTTCTTATTTTTATTGATAGTAAAAATGTGTCATTATGTTATCAGATCATTTTGTTTTATGTGAGATGTATTTTATTTATTTTATTTTTAAATCGGATTAAATTTTTTTAAATTGGACTTATAAGTAATTAATTTATAAGATCAAAATAATTTTATAGAGGGGGGGCCAAGATAATTTTTAGAGAGGGGGCCAACACAAGATGAGATTAATATAATCCTATTAAATCATAAAAAATTAATATATATTATGTTTTTTCAAACTTTTGGGGGGGGCCATGGCCCCCTGGATAGAGATTTACATGCTTCAGTATGAAAGCTTATGTTCATGGGTCATTTAAGAGCAATATCCACTATATTTGTAACACCCCGTATTTTAGTGTATTTTGTTGAAAGATTATTTTAATTAATTTGAAGATTGATTCTCTTGTTTTAAAATTATAGAGGTTTTATTATATTAATTTATAATATTTTAAGTTGTGAAAATTATTTTTTATGTGCTTTCTTATTATTATTTACTGTTTTGCATTTAAAGTGATCTTTAATTTAAATTGGTTTGTTTTAGGTTTTAAAATTTTCATTATTTTATTTAAGTCTTTCACTGCGTTTGAATTATTTTATTTAGCTTATAGTTTTAAAATCTTTTTCGTTGGATCATTTTTGAGACCCCAATTATGAGGATTGGATCTCATTTCTTTTCTCCCATATTTTATTTTCCTCTTTCTTTTCTTTCTTTTCTTTTCTTTCTCTCGGCTATCTCCCGCTCGACCTCTCTCTCTCTCCCCGTGCATTCGGCCTATCCCTTCCAGCCGCCGCCATGTACCTCATTGCCCGGCCCAAAAGCTTCCCCACCGACCAGCGACCCTACCCCTCCAATCTCAGGCTGGCTAGCGCTGTCGTTTGCCTGCACCTCCCGTTCGAAGCAGCGGCGTTCTTTACCACATCTTCCTTTACCTCCCAGCAACCCAATGGACCCAATCTCGACCCCGATCCGTCATTGGTGAAGCCGCATTAACCTCATCTTTGCTTTACACTTTTTGGCCTTAAACAACCCCTTTCTGCCGCCACCCACGACCAAAGGCCACCTCCCTAGGCCCTACCCTATCAATTTCGAGTCTTGGCTTGATCTCATTCTAAAGTGGGTTTTTGAGACCCGCGGCCAGTGTATTTTTACACTGTTCGGTTGCTGTTTTGTGGCTTCTAGCGCTTTTGTGATCTTCCGAAAATTATATTATAGTGCTGTAAGTATTTTTCCAAACAATTTTTGAGATTTAAATATATTTTTGCACTAACTGATTTCATTGTGTTCTGGTTGGTTTCCGGACTAAGTCCGAGGAGTACGGGGGTGGATGGATTTGAGGACAGAGAATTTATGTGATTGGTTATATTGTGTTTTGGTTGGTTGTTGGATATTGTTATTGGTTTGGTACATTGCATATGCACACATGTTCATGTTTGTAAATTGAAAACTGAGTTTTCGTATAATTGCATTCATGATCATGTGAATATTTTGAAAACTGAGTTTTCATGTGTGGAATGGATTTTGGGTGCGTGTGTATCACGACCCAAGCCGAGATGAGACATTATCTCGGTGGAGCTCCTCTGGTCACTCGGGAGCGGAATATACTGAGTGATGTCCCTTGGGTTGTCGTTGGGTAACAACGGAATGAGACGAGTTACGTGCCAACTCCGTGGCCCTTCTGCTGGCAGGGGCTAGAGGATGCCTGGCCATGAATGCACTGGGTGCAGAATTGGACATCGCTCGTTATGCAGCCAGGACGTGTGGATAGTCCCTAGGGGAGACCATGGTGCATATGGATTAATGGAAAAATAGAAAATGACTGTTTTCTGGAAAAATAGCGTGTGTTGGATATGGATTTCGTGAGTCATTTTCTGGGAAAATGATGGTTAATGTTTTGGGCCATTTTCAGGAAAAATGGTGGAAATGTTTTTGAGCCAAAATGAGATTTTGGCGTGTGTTAGAAAAATATTCATTTTTGGGAAAAATGATATTTTTGGATTTCATGCATATTGCATCATATGCATGCATGGTTGGTTGCATTAAATGTGTTTTTATCTCAGGATTGGTTGGGTTATAACTTACCCGTGGTACCATTTAATGGTACTGCAGATTTTGTTGATGATGATGATAGATGCCGAATCTGAGGATTTGACTCCGCCAGAAGAGTGATTTGGGATCACTCGGGTTTATACCTTTCAGCCTTGTATTATTTTTGTGGGGCATTTGTTTTTGTTTTTAAAAAGTTTTGTATTTGGATATTTGTATTAAATTAAAATTCTGGTACTAGTTGACTTATTTATTATCCGCTACGTATCTTTTCATTGTACACTGTTGCTTGTACACACACTTGGCACTTATCGTTGGGATGTGTAATGTGACGCCCCGACTCCCATGTACAAAGCCTCGGGAATCGTGACGTCAGGATGATGACAACCCGGTCATGCATCCCAACGACAAGTGTCAAGTGTCTGCAACAAATAAACAGTGCACAAGTAAAAATACACAGCGGATAGAAATTAAGTCAACTAGTACTAGAATTTTAGTTTAATACAAATATCCAAAATACAAATCTCATAAAAAAAAAAAGCCAAGTCCCAATAATAATACAAGTCTGAAAAGAAAATAAAATAACACGAGTGATCCCGGATCACTCCTCTGGTGGAGCCAAATCCTCAGACTCGGCATCTGCATCATCATCAACAACAAAGTCTGCAGTACCATTAAATGGTACCACAAGTAAGTTATAACCTAACCAAATCCTGAGATAAAAATATATCTAAGCAACTAACTATGCATGCGCATGATGCAATATGCAATAAATGCAACACACATCAAAAATCTCTTTTGGCCCAAAAATATTTTCAATAAACCATTTCCACCATTTTTCCAGAAAATGGCCCAAAAATACAACTCACGCTATTTTTCTAAAAACAGCCATTTTTCCAATTATCCAGATAAACCATATGCACTATGGTCTCCCCTATGGACCATCTGCACGTCCTGGCTACTTTATGAGCGATGCCCAGTTCCGCACCCGGTGCGTTCGTGGCCAGGTCATCCTCTAGCCCCCGCCAACAGAAGGGCCACGGAGTTAGCACGTCCCACGTCCGCTCCCGTTGTCGCCCGGCGACAACCCAGAGGACGTCACTCAGTATATTCCGCTTCCGAGTGACCAGAGGAGCTCCACCGAGATAATGTCCAATCTCAGCTTGGGGTCGTGATACACACGCACTCAAAAATCAATTTACCAAAAAGCCATGTGATCATGCATGCAATACAGGAAAAACTCAGTTTTTCAATTTACAAACATGACATGCGTGCAATATGTAGTGAACCAAACCAACCATCACAACCAATGACCAATTCCAAAATCACAACACAAGTAATAATCCACACCAATCCAATCACAATAATTCACACAACAGTTACTCCGATCTCAAACCATCCACCCCCGAACTCCTCGGACTCAGTCCGGAACCAACCAGGATACAATATATAAATATAGCAGTTAATTACAAAAATATAATTAAATCTCAAAAGATTGTTTAGGAAATACTTACAGTACTATAAAAATATTTTTAGGAGGATCCGAAGCACAGGGAACCACCAAAGTAGTAAATTTTCGCAGTGTAAAAACACTAGCCAAAACACAGTGAAATTCAAATTTCACACAGGTTCAAACGAAAACTTGGGAACGGTAGGGTAGGGCCTATAGGATGTGGTGAAGTTAGTGGTGGTGGCTTTTGGCCGTGGGTGGCGGCGGAAATAGGTGTTTTAAGGTCGAAAAGTGCAAAACGGAAGTGAAGCTCGAATGGGTGGCTCCGGCGACGGATCGGGGCCGGGTTTGGGTCTAACAGGTTGCTAGTGGGCCGGTGAAGAGGTGGTGAATAAATGGTGGCCATGGCGGCCGGACGGCGGCGGAACGGTGATGTGAAGCCTACGGCTTCGAACAGCTCACAGCGGCTAACGACGGCGTTAGCTGGCTGGATATTGGGTGGGCTGACTCGCCAGCGCACGGGGAAGCCGGTGGTGCCAGCGGTGTCGAGCATAGTTGGCCGGAGGCAGCGCTGGTAGGTGAAGGCTGAAATGCACAGTGGGTGAGGAGAGAGAGAGAAGAAGTAGTTCGCACGGGAGAGAAAGAAAAAGAAAAGAAAAGGAAGAAGAAAAATGAAGAAAAGAAAGGAAAAAGAGGAGGAAAAACAATAAGATCCAGTCTTCCAATTTGGGTCCCGAAAAATTCAACGAAGATGATTTTAAAACTGAAAGCTAAATAAAATAATCCAAACGCAGTGAAATATTTTAAATACAACAATAAAAATTTAAAATCTAAAAACAAACCAATTTAATTTTAAAGATCATTTTAAATGCCAAAACAATAAATAAAATCAAGAAAGCACATAAAAAAATAATTTTCACAACATAAAATATTATGAAATAATATTTAAAAACTCTCAAAATTTTAAAACAAGATAATTAATCACAAAATAAATTAAATAAATTCTTCATTAAAAATACACTAAAATCTGGGATGTTACATGTAACCCGTGTTGTTATCATCCTGACGTCACGATTCCCGAGATTTTTTGTACGTGTGAGTCGGGGCGTCACAATATTAAGTGATTTTACAATCTCTCATGATCTCACATAACTGATCTCAATACAATGAATTGTGATCAAGTGAGGCTCACATTGTGGTTTATGGATGGATTTTGTATAAATACTCATCTACGTCTGCACTTTAGGGTGGACAATCATGTACATGTATCTTAATCCAAAACCAATGTGGATTATGTTAAAACTAGCTATCATGCATTATTAAATTTTACTAATATAGAGCATCTTATTTATGACAGATAATCGTGGGTAAAAACTGATCGTGGGTACTAAAACCCTTAAAGAACTTGTAATAAACTCTCTTTTCTTTTTCTTTTTTTTTAAAAAAAAAAAAAAAAGCCGGTAGCCTCACAGGAGTGGCCTCGTCCCAAGTTTATTATAGACCCTCACTTCTGGAGGAGGAAAGTCGTGGTAACATCAACACTGAGATTAACATAAAAAAGCAAACCAATAAAAAAAAAAAGCAAAACAGAGTTCATAAAACCAACCTGGACTATATCAAAAACCACCCATCTCAATCCCAACATACTAACGACGCATAGCAGGGAGTCCCAACCTGTCGATCTGTAAAATTCCTTTTAGGCGATGTGGAATAGCGCTAAACGTCACCCACATCCCAGATTCATGCGCGGACGCCAACATTGCATTCCTGATAGACATGCCTAACCTTATGCCTCAAGCTTGAAAGCATTTGTATTGTTTCCTCCCAAAAATCCTCTAGATATGAAATGCCACACTATTTCTTCTCCAGCCAATTTACAATTAAGAGAGAGTCAAGCTCCACTTCTATTTGTTGTAATCCCAACTGCCGACACTGCTTCAATCCATAATAAAGGGCTAAAAGTTCAGCCATATTATTTGTCCCATGATCCAATTTTTTTGCAAAAGCCAATTTTAATCTCCCTTGATCATCCCGAATAATACCACCAACCCCCATACGTCCAGGATTCCCCAAGCAACTCCCATCTACATTAAGTTTAAACCATCTCTCCTCTGATTTTTTCCAACTCACGAGATGAACTCGATTATTATTATTTTTTTCCTTAAACCATCTACATTAAGTTTAAACCATGCCTCCCCATTCTCCATCCAACTAAGATTTGCCTGCTGAGACAATCTGGTTGCTTCTCGCTGTAGCCAAACCTCCAGTTCCTCCTTTGCTAATAATAAGGCTACCTCAACCTCCTCAAAGAAAGTGGCTTGTAGCTGGCACTCCAGACTTTCAATCTGCCTCTTCAAACACTGAATTTTTTACTTTGTGCACCCAAAGACCCGAATGTTCCACTCTTTTAGTTCCTATTTTAATTTTTTTCAATTTACCTGCTAAACCGAATAACCCCACAGTCCCCATTTGCACCCGCCATACCTCTCTTACTACTTCCTTAAAGCCCTCATGTGAGACCCACATCTGCTGAAATTTGAATGAAGAGGGACCATAGCGAGAGGCTGAATTTGATAACACAACGGACATTGGAGCATGGTCTGAAGTGGAGCAAGATAAGAAAGACACAACCGCGTCCGGCAATAACTAGATAGTTGTCGTATTCAACAAACAACAATCCAGCTTCGACCAAACTCGCACCAAACCCAGCTGGCCATTACACCACGTAAATTTACTCCCAATCGACTTCATCTCAGATAACCCACACAAATCAATGAAAGCATTGAACTCATCCATAGCCACTCTTAGCCGAGGGTGACCCCACATCGCTCCGCGTCCGCCCGAATGATGTTAAAATCACCAAGACATAACCATGGCTCATCTTGCGGCATATCCTGTTGCAGCAACCTCCACAACTCCGACGATCCATATAGTTTCATTTCGCATAAACCATCGAGACAAATAGCAATCTGGAATCATAGACAAAAGAAATCGTGTGTGTTGATCATTGTCATTCATGATCGATACCTGCAATCCATCCCCCCAAAGCAACCATAATTTTCCTCCACTACGTTGATTAGAAAAACAATTATCAAACTTTAAAGAGTTTTTCAAAGATTCAAGCCTCAACTCACTAGCAAATGGCTCAGCCAACATGACAAAATTCAAACGTAACTTCTTCACTAATTTACATAACCTCCTCTGTGACGATCACATCCCACGAATATTCCAAAAGAAAGATTTGCATGTCATAAATTTGGGCGAGAAGGTTTGCTAGGAACCCGAGTAGAGCTTCTTAGGTGTCTTCCACCCCAACCTCCATTCGTTTTCCCTAACAATTCTCCCTTCGAAAGACAGTCTTTAGCACTACTCAAAAGCCTCAAAGCATCACTTTCGGGGTCAGACGCACATTCTTCATGTAGATCCTTCGTATAGGACTCTGACATTTCCATATCCACACCTTGGGGCACTTGCACCTGCCCTGACGTACCCCACTCTACATCACCAGCCAACGCCGCACTGGCTAGTACCTCCTGGTCAGTAACAAAAGGCAGGCAAACCTCATGCGCTACTAGACAAACCTCCTTCGTCTCCACAGGTAGCACCTGCATTGTACCACCCTGCGACCCCTCAGTACCATCTCCAGACATAGGGCCGTCCAGAGCCAACGCTTCTTCATCCCGTGAGACATCCACAGGCTCAATCATGTCCACTGTCTCAACCTCAACAACGTCCACTTCCTCAACCACATTCCCCTCTACCTCTTCAACCATGAACGCCTGCCCAACCATATCCATAGGTTCAACCACTTGTACAGGTTCAACCACCATCTCTGTCTCCTCCCTGATCTCCTTTCCCTTCTCACCCTCATCAAAAACTTGTTCCACCACCGTAGCATTACTAGGGCTCCCTAATTCAAACACCGTGACATTACCCTAATCACGTACACCCTAAGTTTCCCCATCCAGCTCGTTTGCAACCTGTTCCTGATTCTTTGGCCTCAAATCTTCCGTTTGTTTCTCCCCCTCCTTCTGTTTCTGAATCACCACCTTCTTGACTCCATCCTTCCAATGGCAGGTCTTCAAGTTATGCCCCTATGTATTACAACGAGGGTAGAAAGTTGGAAGATTTTCATATACTATTTCAACATACAAACTTGATACCTGGTGAGGAATGCCGATCCAGATTCCATGTAGTGGTTTTTTTGCCGCATCCATCTCTACACACACCCTAGCCCCATCAGTTCTTGTAGCACATCTAGTGGCATTATCTAGTCGTCCAAAAACGACTCATGATAAAAGTTCAGAGGGAGTCCCAGTAGAAACATCCGCACAGGCATCGTCGATGGTTCTTTTTCCTCATCAAAACCTGGAAACCAGTGAAAACCTCTATATGACACCCCCCTCAATCTATATGGCCTCCTCAATAAAGCTTTTAGGAAATCTTTTTCATTAGATAGACGAATGAAAACGTTACATGGTCGACGCATGGCTGACACCATAGGTTGCATCTCCAACCCCCAATGACTCCAAATGAACGACCGAATAGTATCTAAAGTTGGTCGCTGCTTTAGGAATTTTAGGACCATAGAAAACCTAAAGGGCTCAGCAAAACGATCAACCTCCTCCTTGGAGAAGATCACACAATACTCTCCATCAATCACCTTCGCAGGACGAAAAGGAACTTCAACCACCAATAATGGTTGTGGGGATTGAGCCACCATATCTGCAAAAGACCGTGTCTGCCTAGCCGCCGAGCCAGCAGGGCCCCCAGCAGCAGCCATAGTAGCTGCAATAACAAAAAAACGTAAATCCCTAGCAGAGCCAAAAACGTAAAACCCTAGCAGAGCCAAATTTAATTGAAAAAATATTCCTAACTTGTAATAAACTCAGATAAAGTGTAGTAGAAATTAAGTTGGAAAAAGAGCTAGATAGAAATTGGTAGGAAATGTGGAAAGTTCTGGAATTAATGTCTTAGGTAAGAACACAGTTGATCTCTTCGAGGGGAGAACCTCTAGGAAAACACCAAAGAACAATTGGAAGTATTATGATCCCCTCTAACAGCCCTTTGCTACGGACTATAACCAACCCAGATACTACTCCACTAGATGGCTCCCGACCAATAGGAAATTAGAACTAAAATACTACTGAAATAAAAAAATACAACTAATAAAATGATAATTGGACTTAGATCAAATAAGGCTATGGCCCAATGGCCTAACTCTAAGAACCATTTACTAACTGCCATTTTCTTTATTAAGCCCACACGTGTTAAAGCCCATGGCCCACGTGGGCCTATGACCCTTCTTCACTCCTCACGACAATCACTTCAGTTCTTTTTCAACTCACCACTTCACTTCACTTAACCCTAGCTAACTCTCCTTGAGCCGCCGTGTGACAGAACTTCCACCTACACTACCAAGCCTAAATACGATAAAATTTCCCATCAATAGAGTTGAGAACGACTAAATTGCAAGAGGCTTGATCCACTCGACCACTATATATATTTTGTGTTATAAATAATTTACTAGTTTGCGAGTATTTTTGATAATTAATTGATTCAGAATTTGTCATTGTGTGATCATGACCGATCGATATCACTATATGATTTATGATATATATATATATATATATATATATATATATATATATATATGTTCAGTGTTGATGTGTCGATGAGTTGTAAGTCTCAACCAAGCTGTCTAGCTAGGACTCTAGCTAGGGACTAGTACCCATGCATGCACGGACTAGACAACAAAATGAAGCCATTCCCCACAATTATCAAATTTCTTAGAAAAGCAATAGTAATGGCTTTTAATAAACAAATAACTACCTCACATCCTAAAGTACTACTTATAATTCCGTACGTTAATTAATGATCGGTAATGTCTATAAATATTGAACATTTCACGCAGCAGTACTTTATAAATAATATACATTTAAAGAAACTAAAAGATATAATTCATGTGTTACAGTTGTTTTTTTTTTTTTTTAGTTGCTTTTAATTCCTCGCAGCGAGTACGTACGTACGTTTCATAGCAATTAAGCAGATCGAAGTATACTGCATAATTTGCCTAAACTACTCCTAGATGGCTTCAATCAAGCTGTAGTATTGAAATTTTTAGTTTGTAAATTAAATCTTGTCATGTCAATATTACAATTTCAAGAAAAAATTAATTAATTAGCAGTTGTGGGTTCTATTTGGTTGCCAGACTCAGCTGAAATCAACTTAGTTCAGTCTATTTTTAAGTTAAGTCTAATATCCAAACATCAAATTCTTAAATTCCTAATAAACTTATCTCAACTCAAAATCTCCTTACGGACTCGCAACCTTTTTCAACTCAACACATCTTTATACGTGTGACCTACAACCTTTTTCAATTTTTCATAAATAGTACTAAACTCATCTTAACATCCAAACACATCTAAACTAATTTTACGGGTCCTACATAACTCACTCCACCTATTCAACTTACTACTATTCATAAAGAATTCAGCTCAACTCAACATCCAAACGTAGCTTAAATTCACTACAAGAAAATGGCTTATTGCGGCGAGTTTTGGTCTGCCGGTAATAAAATCGCCGCAATAAGTTATTATTTGCGGCGATTTCTTGATCGACGCAGCTCCAAGCGCGTGGACTTTTTGTTTTAGCTTTTGCGGCGATTATAAAGTTAATTGCGGCGATTTTTTTCGCTGCAAATTAAATTAATTCATTTGCAGCGATTTTTGTTATAATAGCGGCGAAACAAATCGCTGCAAAAAATAAAAATCTTATGCCGACGGAAACATTCGCTACAACTAGTATTTTTAATGCACGGCGCCAAAATCACATGAGAAAAAGCAAATTTCCCCCCAAATCCTGAAAACCCCTTCGTCCCCAACTTCTTCTTCTTCATTTCTCTCTACCTGCACATTAACCAAAACCGAAGCACAGAAATTTTCGGGATTTCCCTTCCACCGATTGAAACCACTAAAATCACCTCCAGCTGCTCCAGCCCAGTGGTTCTCGCGTACGAGTAGCGAGTTACTCTGCTTCGCCCCACCGAAAACCCACTAATCGGCGTCTTCAATCGTTTTTGGCTTGGCCATAAAATGTGAAAAAAGTTGCGGTTTTTCGACACCCGAAGGCTTTGTTCTTCATCATCTTCGGCCCGTTTCCTGGAGTAGTGGGTCAGAGTCGATTTTCCAGCCCTTCCTCTCCTGATCCATTCGGTTGGATTCGATTTCCCAAGGTAAATTACTCTGTTCTATCTCCTTATGGTTCTTGATGAAACCGTTTAGGGCAATTTCTTCATTGTGCATTAATCAGACTTTACTCTGCTGCGTGTGTGTGTGGGCGATATGATTTATTTGGAGAGAGAGAGGTATTATAGGACAATAGATGGTGAGTAATACAAAAAGGCATGTAAATGGAGATGTTGGCCTCCATGTTTCTTGGTATATCCAAATAATAGGTAGGCTGGGAAACTGAAACATTCTGGAGCTACCCCATGGATAGTAATTAAATAGTTTGCACCGCATAACAACATTCCTCCTAGAGTAGCTGTTAATATGAATAACAGAAACTCTATTATAACCATTTCTCTACATTCAATGTACTGTACCGATAGAGGATTACATAAAGTTGAACACGGTAGAAGAATGAATTGAAAGATTTTGTTGAAACTGTTGCTTTGGAAATTTCCCGGAAAAGCTAACCATAGGGGAGAAATTGTTTCTCTTGCCAAAGTGTTTAAGGGGAGACATGGGGATATTGCCACCATGTTGCTGCATTTTTCTCTTGCCAAAGTTTAATTTGAGATTATTTTTGAATCATTATTACTTCCTTTAGTTCAGTAGCTTTTGACATCTGCTCCAGCATATCTGCTTCTACTTAACTACTCTTTGAATTCTGATCTATTTACTTCATTGTGCTCTTCAAGTTGTTCTCCTTAACCTCAGCCAGTAAGAGCTACCGCACCTAACCCCAATGTTACAAAACCTTATTTCCTCTTGCAAGTCTTCACCAACTCAGTGAAGCATTCTGCCCTAAGCCACACAACTCAAGGACAGTCGACATATATATATATATATATATATATATATATATATATATATATATATACACATATATTTATTTTCATTTATTGAAAAATTCAACATTATTTTTTATGGGCATGATCTGAATGTTCTCGTGCCAGAATTTTTCTCTTTTGTTGCATCTGATTAATTAGCCTATGCGAAGCTCAAATCTTTGAGGTTTTTATATCTACATCTGTGTTGAGTTCTATATTTTGTACCATATATGTAATATAATCAACTGCATTACACTTTCTTCGATAAAAGAGCACAATAGAGCTGGATTTGACCACACCCGAGTATATATCTGCTTGTTAGCGATGAGCAACATATATTTGATATGTTCATTAGACTGTTCCTTGATATTTTCTAAATTTAGTGCTCAACTATAATGCCATGAGCCATCAGATCTTTTTATATGTAATTTATCAAGAGTTTAATTTGTTATACTCTGATAACTGTCAAGTCTTGTCCGTAGTTTGTGTTATCTGGTCTGTGTGCCTGATGAAAACTTCTTGTTTGAGAATATGCTTTCATAGTGTCAATGGAAGTAGGTTCTGGATGGAGAAGGGATTTGTATTTTCTCTGCACCATCTTTTTTATTAATGGTAGGATGAAGGGAAATATTTGAACCTTTTCTTTTCTTTTTTTGTTCACATGGTTTTTCCCTCTTCTTCTACAAGCTGCCAGAAGACCACACGAGATTGTACGTGTTTTGCTGCTTCATGGCATTGGCTTGAGTAGTCTTCATCCACTTTGTCTATTTTCAGTACCTTTGTCCTCTGTTCAAATTTGACTGTTAAGCGTATTCAATTTTTCATTCATTTTAATGTTAAGTTTTAGGGAGATGGTAAATCCTAGAGAACAGATGGTACCGATGGAAAGCTTACTTTACACCAACCAATGGGAGGAGGTTGAAGCTTGGGAAGGACAAACAGTAAAGAATATGGGTTGTTTTTTTTTTCCAAATAAAAAACAAATAAAAATAGAGAGAGTATGTGACGCCGGACAGGATAGCGATTATCCTGTAGGCTAGCTCCAACAGATGATTCACAGGAGAAAGTTCACCCAAAACCAGAGAGAAAAGTCTCTAGGGTTTAACGGAATATTATAAAAACCAAATCATCCAAATCAGTCCACAAGCCGGACTGTTATAGCCAAAAATCATGTTTATCCGAATTTTGCCAAAAATAGCAAATCTCGGAAATCACTCTAAATTGAAATTCAAAATAAAATAAGCAATCTGCAAAAAAATCCAGCCCAAATCGGATTAAAAACGACTTCCTAATTGACAGGCGAAAAATTACCATAAATAGTAAAAATTAACTAAAACTAGTGATTCGGAGGGGAAAACAGCAGAATTTGAGGTCGAAAAAAAGGCACATGGAGGCACGCTCAATATGGACAGCGTGCGCGTCGAAAGGAGCTTTCCGAATTGGGGTCTTATGTGCGATTCCGACATCCGTAGCCAAAGTTATGGCCAAAAGACTGAAACACACTCAAAATGGCCCCAATGAGGAACAGGTCACAATCAATTCCTGCTTTTGCGCTGATCTGCCAACTCATGGTAGCTCAGAGCCATTAAGGTGCAATCTGACAGCTCAGCATCATCTGTCCCGGATCCCCCTGCATCAGTATGCCATGTTCTCCGTTGTTTTTATGCAGCCTCACAAGTCACATCCAATATCTTAGTAAACCTGAAGTTGGTATTCAAGAAATTCCATTCTCTTTCTAATTAATCGAAAGGATAAAGCTGGTGTGCATATATAGTGTACTGAGACAACAGATTCAAAGTTTTGAATATTGTCAGGCCAATGTCCAGAAAAAAATCACATGCAAGATTCCTTTCAGTGTATAACAAGGCAAAACTTGGTCTGTTTTCCCTGGTGCATGCTTTCCCCACCTAGCTAGCTTAATTCATATACATCATCATGTTCTTCTTTGGCAATTTCCTCGGGTCATTCCACAGAACACTGCATAGATATTTTAGGACTCATAAATTACAATAAAAAAAAGGGGGATAAAAATTAAAAAGTTGCTTTTAAGTACGTTTGAATTAACCCCTCATGAGTAGAAGTACCATTGATATCTCACTCTTGTCTTCATTCTAGCCTAGGAGCTCTGCATGTGTTTGAACTCTCTTAAAGGATTAATGATTTTGGTTTGTTCTTTTGAGTTTTGCATCTAAATTTGGATTCTTTCCCTTCTTACGGTCATTTCCTCTTTCTTCTGGACCTCTTTCTTCTTTTCGTTATGCCTTCTGAGTATTTTTGGGGTTAAGAAGATGCAGCATCTAGGAGGCATGTTTAGATTGGAGTCCATCATATTTAGTAATGAAGATGACAATGACACTATGTCTATTCCATCATATTTAGCAATCAATTCTAGTACTGTTAGTTTCTATACATGGATATTAACTTATGTTAATGAATAAAATGATATTGCTATACAAAAAACTCTCACTACAAGAAAAACCTTTTTCCCGGCGATTTTAAAATCGCTGCAAATGGTATTTATTTGCAGCGATTTAGGCATCGCCGCATATTTTTAACGCCACATGTCGAATTTGGTTTATGATTCTTTTTTGCAGCGATTTATTCTGTATTAGCAGCGACTTTATTCGCTGGAAAAGGTTTTATGATCTTCCGGCGATGTAATTTATGTTGCAAAAGAAATTGTGGGCGGCAAAACACGATTATGATTTTCAGGCCACTAACTGATTATCTGCATGCTCAAGATTAATTTATCTTAAAATATAAAAAGCGTTACAATTAATTGTATTGATCACACCAAACTATATATATAAGTAGGTATGTATTTTAGTTTGTATGACAACTGTTTGTAATTTCTGTTTGTGATCAACCAAACATTTATCTTTGTATATGATCTGTAAACATATACTTTTAAAAATAAATTTGTACTAGGCTATTTGTTTATTACAGACACATAAATCTCTTGTTTAAAGTTGAAATTTATTAAAGGAAAAATAATTTATACAATTAAGTTACTAATTCGACTTTAATTAAATTTTGAAGTCCTTTAGTAATTTCCAAACACTTGCTTTATGTATTTTCTCAACTAAAACCATAAAAACTGCCACTGAAATAAGTACAAAGAAAAAGGATATATAACCTTATTTTTTTTTGTAAACCCCATCTTTCTTGTAGTTGGGAAGATACTTCTTAACCTTGATGCCGGCATTATAACGATTAAGAGGCGTCTTCCTCTTTCCTTTTTTCATCATTTGGTGTTAATTAGGGTAGAAATTAACAACGATGATTGGATACATGCTTTGACTTTGCTGTCATGTTATATATACAAAGGTCAAAGTTTTAGTTGATATGCAGTAGTAATCCTGGCCGTAGATGCTGCTGTATATATCATCTGATACATAAATCTCTGTTTTAAGAGTACTAGTCTTGCGCGCATTGATACTAATTGTCGGTTACCTGCCAATTCATTTTCCTTAAGTTGTTGTCTCCTTTAAGGTATATAATGCCATCAACTCTTTCATGTAATAATATTCTTACGTCTCTTGCTTTTAGGTCATACAAATTTTCTCGAGTCTTTTCTGAGGGCTGGTTTGGCCCAACAGAATTGTTGGCATTAATTTTTCCCTCGTCGGGATATTTGGAGTGTGTGTATATATATATATATTTTTTGATAAGTAGTGTGTGTATATATATATATAAGTAATTCAAAAGCTTAGAGTCTTAGTTTTAGTTTAAGAGAAATACTTTATGCACAAAAGAAAAAAGAAAAAAATAAGTTTACAGAATAAAAATGTGCCTGGGGACCAACAAGTTTAATCTTCATTCTATATTAATTAATGAAATGATGTGTAGTTTGATCAGATGAGCATGCATGATTATGTGAATATTTATATGGATCTTAAGTACTTGTATATTATTCTTCTTGATCTTTTGGTCTGGCTTCATATATAATTAAGTCTGAAATTATTGAAGTTTTATTGTAATCTAATGTTGCATGCTTAATTATTACTTTATACTTTTACTCGATTATCTTGAGTTATGTATATATGATGAATCTCACTAACGAAAATAATATATATGGAAACTCATGACTTGAGGAAAATGTTTGGACGTATCTTTACATGAATTAATCCTCCTCACCAGAAACAAAACAAAAAACGATGTATCCATCCATCGTTTAGTACTCCTCTGAAAACTAACCGCATCTGCCATGCATGGTGTGATTTAGCAGTGATGTATGGGTTAGATTTAATTAGCTAGGGAGCTAGCTGGTACATACATGATCATAAGCAATGATCATCAACATATATGACATGACAAGAAGCAAATAATTATGGCAAAATATAATGAAATCAAAAGTTGCCTTTAATAACTAGCTATTATTATTACCCTGATTTTGTTCTTTCTTCCCATTTTAAAAAAAAGGGCTCAGCGGCCTCTTGGTCATCTAGGGCATTACCACCACTTGCATAGTCTTCTAATTTACTAGCCTTGCTTGTTATTTTTCTTATAATTTTATTCTTTTATTTATTTTTTTGGGGGGGTTCTTAAAAGATGTGCTGCCAAAGGGAATATATATATATATATGCATTATTAGGGGATATTAGTATGATAACTTTGACTTAATGCAGGATAAATGCAGGGTTGAAATTCAATATCAGACAAAAGGAAGACTATATAAGCTGATCTCCAACTAGCCAACTTCATTGTGCAACAATTTCACGTGCAAAAGAGTACTGTCACTGAAATGTTAAACTTTCTGATCTATAGTTATTGCTAACTAGGCTAATTAATATTACTAGCCTGCTGAATTTAGTTTTCATGTTTAGGTTGCTCATAGAAAATGAAATAATCATGCTACATTTAACATAGATTATCAATGACTAAAGGGGAAGAAGATCAGCCCATGAAAACAACTCTCAATGTGTTTCGTTCTGAAGCAATAGCTGATTTTGGGGCAATGTTTGCACTGTTTTTGCCAATAAAACTTGTTCTAATATTTGATGAGATGATAATATGCATGTCCATCCGTTTTATTGTGCTTTGCTGGGAGTTTTTGTAATTCTTGCATGTCCCAGCTGCTTATAATCGTGCTAACATTGTTGATAATGACTCACCAGCTAGCTATGTGTGTACCTACCATGCTTCAATTTACTGTAACTATAGAATTAAATTAGATGCACCTGGCTTTCTATTTTTCCAAGTTACTTACCTAGCTAGCTAGCTAATACAATGCTTACATGGCCATATATATGTATATATGCAATATATATACATTGTCAAGATAACATACATATATACATCAGATCTGTATGCTGGTCAAGTACTACACATGACTTGATGATGACCCTGCAGGTCGATCCAATGCATGCATCCCTCTCCTGGTCCTTCATGGTTTTGGTGTGTTTTAGGAAAAAATGTGCTAAATGTTTCAATTGAATAAAGAAAGAACTAGCTAGCTAATAACCCAAATGCATATAGGATTTTCTATCGATCTGCATAACAGATTAAATGAATAGGAATTTTTGTGATAATTTGAGGTGGGTTCATTAATTGCAACTTAATTGAATCGAACTACCTACTATGGCTTGGCAAGCTAGGCTCATTAAAACCTCCCCTGGTACATGAACATATGGTAGATGTCTTGATCATAAATCATTTCAGCTATTCTACTCTATAAGTTGGAAAATTCAGGACCTTTAATTTGTACTTTTTCTTTCTTTTTTCTTTTTGCCTAGTTGTTGTTTTGTTTTAAGGTTTATACTTTTATTTTTACGAACTGCATGGTTTAGTAATTCTCTAATTTTTTTGGCTTGCTTCTACAATATATGTACATACCCATATATATACATATCAATATGTGCCCCTTTCGGTTATAGACTACATTGAGTTAGTTGATAGTATCACATGTTAAAGCATATAAAAAGTCATATTGTAGAATCTAAGTTTGATGACTAGTTCCTACTTCCTAATTCATACAAATTAGCAAATAATGATTAAACTATGAGAACTGGAATTTACAATCTTATAACCAATATGCTGGTTGGATCAATCATATCTGAACTGATTATTGTTCTCTTTCCTAGAATTAATATTGCTCTCTGTATATATGTTTCTGGCATTAATTCTCTATTCTGGGAAATAGATCATGGCAGTTTTTTTGAACACAGTTCTTTTTTTTTTCTTTTTTAATTTCTAACAAAAAAGTTGTTTCTAAACAAATGCTAATGTGTGTCTAAATAGGAAAATTTAAAGGACGAGGTGCCATATATAGTTGGAGCTTTCCGTGCAATTGTCTTCTAGAAGATCTTATTAAAGAGGCAGGGAGCGCTTTTGAGGTAATTACTGTGGACATAAAGTTAAGTCAGTTTACATTGCCTACAAAAACAGTTTATATCCGAGGAATCTTTCTAGCATTTGTTTCACTCAATCATATGATATGCTAATCTCCGCGCCAAGCCTAGCTGTTGTATCATATGGCTTCTTTTACATGTATACGTTACTTTTATGTAAAGACTTAGTTTTAAAACTTAGTTTTCTTAATTTTTGGAAAAGAATCATACCAAGTATTAATTTGGTCTTGCATGTTATTGCTAATTTGTAATACACAAGGGGAACACATATTGTTAACGATGACTTATAATTTTTATCGAATATTGATAGCGTTTTTGTTAATACTTGGTTTGATTCAAGTTATTACATTTTGGTGGAGTTTATGGTGTGTAGATCTGTTCATGGCGATATGTTTCAGATGTTGCATCATTAAGTTCAGTTTCGGTTTAGGATGTTTTCAAGCATGGGTTTAGGCATAATTCTCGTATAGTGAAATATGACACTTAGAAATATCAAATGCATTTTGGGTTTTCATATGTTGGTTTTGTGATGCTCATATCACAAAGTGCAATACTATTTAGAGTATAATTACATGTAACTTTGTGAGTCCAGGTAATATTTTCAAAAGTCAAAATTAAGCTTCACAAACATATTCAGTTTCCAATTGCAATTTCCTGAAAATTGCAAGTATTATGGACATATTTCTGTTTTTAGAAGTTTAGTAGTGGATAATGAGTAACAAAAGAGGTGTATTAAGGCTTCCTAACCAAATAGATATCATGGTCGACTCAAGTAGTGGTCAATTATCCATCTCCCAAGGCGTGCATGAAAACAGATTCTTTTAAAAATTAACTTGTACAATAGTCATTAAACAACCTGTCATTGATAAAGCATTTAGGTCGAGATCTTTGAAATTCCTTTCCACAACCTCCCTAATTTCGCTCAAGTACTGTGTTCACAAGTGCAGTTCATATAAGCATTCATGTAATTCATAAATGCTGTAATTATGAACAAAGTTAGTAACTATAATATTCAAGCATACTATCTACACGCTTTCATCACCTCCAAATAGTTCCAACTCATGCTGTTGGTGGACCATCTTGTGTGAAGGCTTGATATGCACCTTCTTTCTGTCCTATCCTAACAATGTTCACATATATGACTATGTTTCACATTATGACATATAATTTTCTACAGCACTTTACTACTCCTGCCATAAACACAATCAACTATTCACCTCAACCTTCATCACTCCACAACGATCTTCATGACAACTCCGGTTAGTAGTTGCTTTCTCCATCTTCTCTTGTTCTCCACATGCAAGTAACTTCCACTCGGCTGTACACTTTTGCTCACCAATGCACTTTCTCAAATTCCTTGTCCCTTCCTCCATATAGCTAAATTGAAGTTATTCTTTTAGCTAATATGCTTGTTTTCAACCTTTTTAGTTGGACAAAAGCTGGATGAACTTGACCGATAGACTTCGTTCACCTGCATACACCGAGGGGGTTAACACTTTCCTCACCCTGGCACGAAACCATTCCAGAGGAATTGATCGCATTCGGTGTCCATGCCGTGAATGCCGTAACATGCTCTTCTTGCCTATATTTGAAGTGGAGAGTCACTTGTTCATTAAAGGGATCAATCCAAATTATACCCGTTGGATATTTCATGGGGAGGAGGAAACACAGAGTGTTAATGAAGATTGCGATGATAGTGTTCATGATTATGCCGGCGAGTATATTGATGACATAGACCATATGTTAGATGACATCCGGTCAGGCACATTCATTGATGCTCCCCAAGATCATGGCAATACATTGCCAACTGGTTCCTCAATACCAGATTCCTCTCCAAGTTCATCTTTCAACCAGCTACTAGAGGATGCTCGACGCCCACTTTTTGCTGGTTGTACAAAATTCTCAAAATTGTCATTTATTGTGAAGTTGTTACACATTAAGACACTCGGTGGGTGGTCAATAAAGTCGTTTGATATGCTACTTAGCTTGTTGAGGTCTGCCTTCCCTGATGCTGAATTGCCACAGTCATATGAGGAGTCAAGGACATTGGAGCGGAGTTTGGGTTTCAACTACCACAAAATTCATGCATGTCCCAATGATTGCATCTTGTTCTGGAAGGAAAATGCTGATCTTAATGAATGTCCTATCTGTAAGGCTTCAAGGTGGGTGCCTAATAGTCACAACGCACGTCTTATCCCTCAAAAAGTGTTGCGACATTTTCCTTTGAAACCAAGATTGCAACGTCTCTTTATGTCTGCAAAGATAGCAGGTGATATGAGATGGCATAAAGAACAACGGCCGACCGATGAGGCTAGTATGAGACATCCTGCAGACTCAGAATCTTGGAAGAAATTTGATGAAGAACATAGTTGGTTCGCTCAGGATGCTCGCAATGTAAGGCTTGGGATGTCAAGTGACGGTTTCAATCCCTTCAACAATATGGCTAAACCGTATAGCATTTGGCCAGTAATCCTAGTCCCGTATAACTTGCCGCCGTGGTTGTGCATGAAAGATCAGTTCTTTATGACATCCCTTATTATTCCTGGGCCAAAGTCTGCCGGTAATGATATCGATATTTACTTGCAACCGTTAGTCGATGAATTGCTTGAAGTTTGGGAACATGGGGTACCTACGTATGATGCATTCACAAAGGAAACCTTCATGTTGCATGCTGCTTTAATGTGGACAATCAGTGACTTCCCTGCCTATGGGAATCTTTCTGGCTGGTCAACAAAAGGAAAATTGGCATGTCCATCTTGTAATGAGGGCACAGACTCCACTTGGTTGAAGTATGGTTGAAAAAATTGTTACATGGAACATCGTCGTTTCTTGCCGCCAGATCACATGTGGAGAACAAGAAAACATTTGTTCAATGGTAAAGAGGATCATCGCATACCACCAAGGGTTTTAGAAGGAGTTGATATTTTAGCTCAATTACAGATGCTTGGGGATGTACAATTTGGTAAATCTCGTAGAAAGAGAAAACGCACTGCTGAAGGGTTGAATTGGACAAAGTATAGCATTTTCTTTAAGTTACCATATTGGGTCACTTTGCGTATTCGACATAATTTAGATGTCATGCATATTGAGAAGAATATTTCTGATAACATTTTGGGCACTTTAATGAACATTCCTGGTAAAACTAAGGATAATATCAATTCTCGACGTGATTTAGAGATTTTGGGCTTCAGAAAAGAATTACACTTGAAGAATGAAGGTGAACGTCTTACAATGCCACATGCATCGTACACATTACACGGCGATGAAAGGAATAAATTTTGTGAATGGTTGGCTGATGTGAAATTTCCAGATGGATTCGCTTCCAATATCAAGCATTGTGTTTCTACACGTGAATGTAAAATCTCAGGATTGAAAAGCCATGACTGTCATGTTTTCCTGCAAAGACTACTTCCTGTTGCGGTTGGAGGGTACTTACGAACTGATATTGCTTTAGCCTTGACTGAATTGAGCACTTTCTTCAAGGAGTTGTGTGCTCGAACCCTGGATGTTAACCGCCTATCCCAGCTCCAAACTGAGATAGTCGCAATTCTATGCAAATTGGAGATGATATTTCCTCCTTCTTTTTTCGATGTCATGGTCTACCTAGCGATCCACTTACCCCGTGAGGCCATACTTGGGGGTCCAGTACAATACAGGTGGATGTATCCATTTGAGAGGTATCTCGGCAAGTTCAAGCGATATGTTAAGAATAAAGCCCGTCCAGAAGGCTCAATAGCCGAAGCCTATATTCACATCGAATGCTTAACTTTTTGCTCAATGTATCTTCAAGATATTGAGACAAAGCATACTCGAATGGACCGCAACATTGATGGTGGAGAAGCGGAGAATATAGATGGATTTAAGATTTTCAACCAGAAAGTTCGGCCCATGGGCATGGCTTCGAACTTGCAATTATCAAATAAACTCCTAATAGAAGCCACCTGGTATGTCATCAACAATTGCGATGAGATTGGACCCTATTTAAGGTAAGCATTCATTATCTCTAAAGTTCAAACTTATTAATGTAGTATTTTTTGGGACAACCCATTTATGTAGTATGCCCAACATGTAATCAATGTAAATTGTTTATTGCATACTCTCCGAATGTAGGGAGCACTATGAGAAATGTAATATGCATAGTCCAAATTCTATCGATCGAACACATCAGACTGAGTTTCCAACTTGGTTCAAGAAACGTATAAGTTAGCTTGCTCCCTCCCTAGTTAGATGAACTTGCACCTTTTCAATTACGTCGAAGAAACTATAAGTGATGCCCTTCTCTTAATATTGTTGTAGGTTCAAGAGCAGCGTATCACCAACCCACTTGATGTGAGTGCTAATCTATATGCGTTAGCTTGCGGTCCGGAACGGTGGGTTGCATCCTATGCTGCTTGCATTATAAATGGCAAAAGGTTCCATACGAAACAACGTGAACTTCAGCGGCGTACACAAAATTCAAGGGTGTTGGTGACTGGTGATGAAAGTACTAATAATATTGACTTCTACGGTATTATTAATGATATCGTGGAGTTACACTACATGGGGAGACGTCGGGTGTACTTATTCATGTGTGATTGGTTTGACGTGGGGGATCCAAGACGAGGGGTACGAGTTGATAACCATATGATCAGTATCAATATGGACAGGACTTGGTATAAGGATGAACCATTTGTGTTGGCTTGCCAAGCTTCCCAGTGTTTTTACATCAGAGATATAAGGGTGAAAGGGTGATGGTATGTGGTGCAGAAGTACACGAATAGGAATGTATACAACATTCCACCGGTCCCGAGTGTGTTAGAAGATATTGATGGTGAATCAATATCTGATGATGATGCCTATCAGGAAGATGAGTCATCATATGACTACACACCAATTTTGTGTGATGCATGTCCAGTGTCAACTCCACTGGATAGGAATGATATAGAACCTATCCAAATTGATGCACAAGAAGTCACTGGTGCGGCTAGTGGAAACATAAATTCATCCAACTTCATTGATGATGGCATGGTTGCTTCTGGTTCAGGAGATGCTTATGCTGATGGGGAATATTCAGATGAGGAGGACTTAGACATAGACGACGAGTCTGTGTCAGAATAGTACTACCAGACGAGTAGTATATGCACTGAAGACACTTAGTTTACCTTTTTGTAATGGGTATGTGGCCAATATAAAGTACAAAGAATTATATCTATGTTCTTTTCAACTAAGTAATCACAACATGTTATTAATGTACATTCAGGCCAAGTTATATATCACTTGTCTTAATAATTCTTGTTTTCTAGATGTAATGATAGCTACTTCGAGTCCGACATTGGTCAATGTATTTATAAGTATAAGACTCAAGTAGTGGCTGGAAACATATGCCAATTAACCATGTAATGTTTTGTTAAAAGTTAGTCTAACTTAGATTGAATAAAGTCTAAGTTACCATTATGCAATCACTAATAAGTATGTGCTGCAAATACTTCAACGTTGTTTGGATATTATCTATACTTGGCAAAGTGTAAATCAATTAATTAATATACATATGCAATACCGGCATTAATTTATTTATTAGTAACCATGAAGTGTACGATCTCGATGACATTAGGTTCGTATCTAATAATTATGCCAATATTGTGTGTTTCATAGTTTATCTTATAACATCATACTTTATTTGTTATGTCTAAGTTAACTGTAACTGATAAATTGATATTTATTGCATCTCAGGTACTGGGGGTAAAAAGGACGTTGGGGGAAAATTAAGTGGGGTAGCAAAGTTTGACCATTCCCATCTTCAGTTTGCAAGAAATGAGGAGCATCAATGTTCAAGGTACTCCACTTGACTCAACGTGCTATCTGCAATAGTATGTTCTTGCACTTTTTGTTGCATGATAGTTCATTGCATCCTCTGTGGCAATAGACGAAGACTCTACCAATTATATATAATCTCTCAATCGTATAGTGAACATTGAAGAGATTGCTATATACGTGTATCAAACAAAATAAATTATCCAGCATTATAGGGTTTGTAGATATTAGTCGTATAAGAAATGGGTATTAGAGTCACGTTTGCCTTAATAGCGATCATATGATTTATGTAATGGACATTGGAAATACATTTAATAAAAAGTAGAATGTCGTAAAAATGCAGGTGATGTAAATGGAGAAAGTTCTCGAGGAAAAGGTGCTGGACGAGGTATTCGTGCCAGGAGATTTGTCCCATACTCATGTAGAGCCCGTCGACCACGAGGAGTTCGTATCAGTTCATACCATAGCCCGTCGGACGCGGATCAATCAGGCTCGGATGACTCAACCCAGCCTCCTAGTCAACCATGGGAGCCTCCATGTCCCATTC
This sequence comes from Cyclocarya paliurus, assembly GCA_029856935.1. Taxonomy (NCBI): domain Eukaryota; kingdom Viridiplantae; phylum Streptophyta; class Magnoliopsida; order Fagales; family Juglandaceae; genus Cyclocarya; species Cyclocarya paliurus. The sequence goes on along the minus strand of CM056953.1, from coordinate 18,942,547 downwards.
CTCAGCCCCCACCCGAGACCAATAGAGAATCCTCACCCGTAAGAGAATCGGGACCAAACGGAGAATGTATCGGTACGGTCATCATTTGCTAGTTTTTTATGTAATTATTAATGGTTGAACCATATATGTTTAAACACCAAAGATGAAATATAACCTGCGATAATAATCATGGCTTCCTCATCTTGAAATACAGATGCAGCCGCCCCCACGGTGCCTACAGCTACCCAGGAACAACCCAAACGTAGGCGTGGGCCTGATAAGTGCACCGAGTTCGAGAAGTTGAGAAAGCACGGAAAAGTGCTTCTGAAGATTAATGACGGAGAGACGGCACCTTGTTGTCAGAATGCATCCATGTTCACGGCACGAGTAACGCAAATAGTTAAACAACACTGTGACATGAGTTATGCGAGATGGACTGATGTGTCGCAGGCTCAAAAGGACGAGTTGATTGAACGTGTTTTGGTAAGATAGCTGTTTTTTCTGCTTTAAGGGTAAGTAAGTGGGCGTAGAATAATCATTGTGATTTTAACGTGCTTTTCATTCCTGTAGGGTGATTTCGTGTTGGATTGGGATTTGGCAAATCATAGACTGACAGTCTTAAAGCAACTGCGTAAGCGGTTCAATGCAATCCATCACGAGTTACACAAAAAATATTTATCATATCCAAATCACGCAGAAGCATTGGCTGCTGGGAATAGCATAGTCGACCCCATCGTCTGGGATAAGCTGTGTGCAAGGTGGGGAAGCGAAGACTTCAAGGTATATATATTGGTTATTCAAAATAAAAAAGGGCGAGGTGGAATTTAATAAGTCAGGATTTTCCTATTATGTCATGCAGTTTGTGGTAGCTAACATTAGGTTTTAATGGCAGAAAATTTCAAGACAAAATAAGGAGAATAGAAAGAAGCTTCTATCTTACCACACAACAGGCCGCAAATCCTTTGTTAGGGTATTGGAGGAGAAGGTAATTAGTCATTCAACTAATTTATATGTAACTAAGTAGATTCATGTGTCTGATTGATCATAGCTAACTATACAAATTCCACTCACTTGTAGCGGGCGACGAATGCAACTTTGGTGGAGTTTTGTAAGGAAACTCACTGGTCGAAGAAGAACGGTAAATTTGTCACCGCAACAACTGAAGACACCTATGTGAGTATGATCTTTATGTTAGCTATTTGCTGCATGAAATGATGGTTTAATTACTTTATATTACTTAGTGATAAATTCATGAGGCATTACAAGACTTAACATAATTCGTGTAAATCTTCCACGTGCAGAAGGAAATGGTTGGCAAACTGGATGATCTAGAGCTTGAACGGCGCACCGATGAGGCAGCTGTGAGTGTGTTTAGGGAGGTACTTGGGCATAGACCCGGATATGCCCGGGGGCTAGGGGAGATGGTAATCCCAGAGTCGACAAGACAACGGGACCGTGAACGAGAAAAAGAGTACCTTGCCTTAATTGAAAAACAGAAGAAAGATGTCGACCAGTATAAAAAAGATGCCGAACAGTACAAGGAAGATGCCAAACAGTACAGGAAAGATGCCGACAGCTACAAGACGCAGCTTGATGCAATGAATAATGAATTGCGCGTACTTCGTGAGCGGCAAAATGAATATGATAAGATGTTGAGAGAATTCTTCCAACATATGCCGTCTTACACTGAGTCTCTCCAGTCTCGTGGAGAGACTCAGTGAACTACCATACATAATCATGGGAAGGGCTTTTTTGTGTATTTTGGGCACTTTTTGGTGGTGGGAGATGGTGGGTGGCCAAAAATATATATATAAACATATATATATTCACTATATATATTATATATATATCCAAGCCTAGTGTAGAGGAAGGTTGTCTACTTTTGCATCGTGGGAGTCATTGGGCAGCTGAGGGAATTTTTGGGCTCTTGTTTTGTGTGGAAGTTTGGGTATATCCTGATGAGTTGTTCCAATTATCTAGAGGGTGTTGGGCAAGGACATGACAACTACGCGGGCTTAGAAGAATGGCAGCACAAAATCAAGACATTTTAGTTTAGGATTATTGTCAGTGAAAGAGATGAAGGTTCTAAAGAAGTTATGTTTTCAGTTGATTCCTCCTATATTTATATTTTCTCTATTTTGTTAAATGCTTTTGCGGGTGTTTAATTAGAATATAATGTATCCCTCTAGCTACACTATAACCACCTTATATGTTCTTCTTCTGCAGATACTATGCTCCACATGAGGAAGTCTATGGGTGGCAATAGGAGCAGTTTAGAAGAATGGCAGGTGAGTTATTTGAATACTTGGGCACTAATATGCTGATTTTAAACACTCGTTGATTGGAATGAAGGTTGGTTCTGTTGAGGTGCTGCTGTAGTTACATTATATATTGTCTTCTAGAAATATAAACTACAATGAATAATATTCTCTGTTGTAAAGATGATGAGAATTTGCTTGGGATGCATTTGCAGAGCTTGGCATTCAAAGCAACTTCTTTTTCTTAGTTTTTTGCATGAATAGGTCAGGAATCAATGTTTTTTTAATGATGATCTAAGGTTCAATTCTCTTGAACCTTTGAGAAGCACTGCTAGTACAAACAATTATAAACTAATGTCACTTGATGTGTTGAAGTCAATAGCGATTTTGGACTGTTATAGAGATGGATAGAATGCTAAGGAAGATGAAATGACTGAAATATACATATTGTTCATGCCTGGCTCTGATTCAAGCTGCATCCAATGTACAAGAACAAGGAGCAGTGGATGATAAGGATAATTTTCTGCATGGTGTTAGAGATCTTTTAAGTATCCATTCAAGAAATAGGGGTAGCAATGTTCTGTTTTCAATAACTAAATTATCCATTCAAGTGATGACTGTGATTTTTAGCGTTTCAGTAATAATATTAATTGTATTATTGCTTTTACCATTTTCTTAGATGCTCAGGCTGGCTTCTCAACGTATGTATCAGCTCCAGGCATTGTTCAGCAGATATCTAGTCTTCATTCAGATTTGATGACCCTTCAATCTGACCTAGAGAGTTCTCTTCCAGAAGACAGAAATAGATGTATCAATGAGCTGTGAGTTACCATTTCGTTTAAGATTTATCATATATTTACTAAAGCAGCCTTCCATACTAAGTTGATTCTCTAAAGGAATATATGCAATATATATAATTGTGGTTAATTATATATAATGTTCATGCAAAACTATAATGTTCATGCATTCTTTCAGTTCCAACCCATCGAATGTTTACTCTTTGTATACATCCAGTATACTTGGGCTTCGCCTAGTCTTCTATTGATATTAATAAAAATTTTACTTCTAAAACAACAAATTTTTTAGGTTCCCACTAAAGTACTGTAAGCGTAGCAGAGAAAAAAAACTAGAAGTGACAATTGTATGTCCTCCATGAAGTAATTCTGCCACGTCAATGACATCATGTTTATGATTGTTGTTTTATGATTGCATCTGGATTGCTTCTTAATCATTGTTGTTATCATCTTCATCGAATTTTTGCCTTATGCATATATATATATATATATATATATATATATATATATATATATCCTTGTTTGCATATTAATTAATGGATCCATGTATGTATATAAGTAATCTCGGCCCATGATTAATTCCAAGTGACAAAAGATGCAGTCATATTTTGTCTACTCTTTACTATCAAGGTCATCAACTTCGGACTCTTGCATGTCACATTCACAGTAATATGGATACAATGACATTGGTCAAATGCTCTATTGTGCTGAAGGATAAAGATTTTGATTACAGGCCTATTGTTTCTCCAAAATACTTCTAATTAATAATGAAAATTAGAGGAGTATTAAGTGTGGCAAAATTCTTGCATCTCCTTTACACAACCTAATGTGCTTGAATTTAAAATGCAACTCTCATTTATGTGCACAGTAGTAGTAAACATAACGAGATAGAAGAGAATCTTTCTCCACCAAGCACTTCTAAACTAGTTTGATTCATGTTGCAATTTCGTTAGGTGATGTACTTCACATTTGTAATAGATGCAATAGGATTATAGTAGTCACAGTTGTACAATGCTTGAACTAGAGTTAGTTCAAACGGCACCTCCTCCCTCCAATAAGAACAGGGTGGGGAGTGGTTTTGGAGTTCAAGAAAGACTTGGGGTGTGTGTGTAATTTCCCAATTAATAAAAATATTGGGACAACTAGTAATTCTCTTAATCGATTTTACCACTTTCTATTTGCATCTGGCATCGTGGACGCATATTTCCATAGCCTTTTATCTTCAGTGATTTTACCACTTTTTCCAATAAACAGTTGGAAAATTCATGCAACGTCCTTTTTGAGACAAAAAAAAGTAATGTCGAGCAAAATTTTCAATTCTTAAGTGCAATAAGTTGTTGTATTGATTTTTTTCAGGTGCATTCTGATCCAAAATCTGCAGCAATTACTATTTGCATCTTCAACAACGGCACAACCAATACTGACTCCTCGGGTACATTTTTTTTTATTCGTTACAATGGGTTCTTGTCTGTGTTCCACCTTATACTTTGCTATTCTCATCGCTGTTTGTTTTTATTTTCCTTTGTTGTTATTTAATTATTGGTTTTGGAAACAATATGGTGGAAGTTTATAAGCTTGCAGAACACAGAACCAATCCCATTTATTTCGACTTGTGACAATGATTTCCCACATTTTTAAAAATGGTTTCCCACTATCCTAATTTTCAAAGAGCAATTAATTCATTACTTCATGTAATCGCATGTGCTCAACATTCTATTTATATGATTTTTCTGTTGATGTCTGAGTAATAGGAGGGACCTATTTACAATGTTTTTAGTCAAACCTTGTTCTACATGCATGATCTAGCTAGCTGGCATTCGTTGGTGAAAATAATTGTGCTTCATATTTATATGTTCCAAGGAGTACTTGGATTATAAAATTAATGTTAAAACCAATGATATTCTTAATATTGGTAATTTATGTTGAGCACATGATAAATATGAAGAGAAACACCCTTTTCATCAAATCTTCCCATAGAATGTATCTATACAAACAAGCATGGACCGTTATAATTAAAATAGATGACAAATCCCAATTACTTCATGTACTTATCATGGATCAGCTTTACTACTATGTTTATTACTTGTAGCACTGATCATCTTCTTAATAATGAATAGATAATTATTGATCTATATATATATATTTACCTTTATGTTAAAGGTAATGAGCAAATGGTTTATATGAATAGCTAGGCCTCACCTGTGTTCCCCATTGGATAAGTCTCTAATTCCTATAGTTTATCTCTTTTATTTCTTTAAAGTGGCAAAAGAAATTGGCTTTGATAGAAGTGGCAAAAGAAGTGAAGGGGGGGAAGTGGGACTAGTGGGTGGTTTGGCTGGGAGTTTTTATTTGGTTTTAGTTTTTTGTTAAGCCCCAACAAAACAAATCTGGGTGTTGGATATTGAACGTGATTGATGGATTACATTTTTTGAGACATGCTTACATACTTCTATCGCTAACATTATTTTGCTTTAAACAAATAGGAATGGTTTTTATATGCAGGCTATATGTATTTTATTTCCATCAATCTTTAAAGAGAAGTTAATGCACTCTCCTTTATAAGTTTTAATGGTGTGTACTGATGCATTTTATCTTTAACTGTCAGATTGGAGTTTGTCAGATGGAAACTTCAAATATCCCACAAGTATGAGGGCATTGATGCAATCTTGTAATATGTTTTATTGTTCTGCCCACCCCTCATGCCCAGGTGCAGATTTTATATCTGACTAGATAATTTATAGAGATAGAGGAGTAGCACAATTGACATATTTGAATGATGTATTATCATATATTTAGGGGTTAAAGTGTAAGTTTTGGATTCCAATTGGTCTACCCCATGGATATACCCCATAACTACATTAATGTGAATTCCCCACCTCAATGGATGAACTGAGTGTCATTAATTTATTAAATTAGATGGAAAGTTGAAATCTTTTTCTTTTATGTTTTCCTATTTCTAAGTATTTAATATAGGTATGGGTACTATTGGATAAACACTCTTAACACTTCACAGTTTTTATATAGCAATGAGATGATATTATTTTTCTGTGTACATTAAGTGTAGTTTAATTTATTAACTTAATATTTATCTAGATAAATAATAAGATCTTATTATTTCAGGTCATTTACTCAAATAATATTCTAAATAACTGATGTTTTAAGTAATATTGTTCAGTTAATTACCTGAAATAAGCAGATAAATATTGGGTAAATCAGAAATATAATGTTAAAGGAAGGGCGGAAATGAGGCCCCAGGAACGTCTGGGCGCAAGGAAAAAAAAAAGCATAAAACACACCATTTGCGGCGAACATCAGTCGCCGAAAATAATGCAAGACCCGCGGCGATGTAAATAATCGTCTGGAAAATACCTAATTTTGGCGATTGTAACGCGCCGCAAATACACATAATAGACATATATGTCTATAGCGGCGCTAACAAAAATCGCCGAGAATGGGTAAACCCAGCGAATTCAGTGGGTATTTTCGACGATTTTGCGCGCTAAAAAAGACCGGATTTCTTGTTGTGATTCCCAAGAAATCGTGAGTTTTATGTCAATAGTACTTAGAGTTAACGAATCATGATCTAGATCAGCCTCATGATGCATGCAGTGATACATGGACGCACTAGACGAAAAAATGAAGCAATCGAAGGCATTCCCCACAACTATAAAAATTCCTAGTAAAGCATTAATGGTTTTTAATACACAGATAATCATATGATAGTTGTAGACTTAAATTACATCTCTTTTGCTTTTAGATTCTTTAAGTAAATGTATATTATTTTTGAGTAATAACTTTGAGTCTACAACTATCACATGATTGTCTGTGTATTAATTTAGGATGTGAAGTAATATTTGTCTGTGTATTAAAAACCATTAGCTATGGGGAATGCCTTCGATTGCTTCATTTTGTTGTCTAGGGATGTTTCTAAAATTAAGGATTTGGAGATGGGTGATAGGATTTGGATATGGCAAGAAGATGAAGATCTTTGGTTGACTTGAGTGATTCTAGGGAATGAGTTATTTGAGGGATTGGGTGATTTGAAAGATTGAGTGATTTGAGTGATTGAGTGATTTTAAGGATTGGATTTAGAAGATGAGATGAATTGTCCTAAAAGGTATGAATTACCTTGTTAGACTCTAGGGTTTCGACTAGGGTTAATGTGGATGGAGGAAGGCTAGGGTTTTCAACTATGACAAGATATGTGTATGGAATGATGTAGGTAATAGGAATTTCAGCAAGGGTTAATGTGGATGAGTAATAGACAACAAAATGAAGCAATCGAAGGCATTCCCCACAGCTAATGGTTTTTAATACACAGACAAATATTACTTCACATCCTAAATTAATACACAGGCAATCATGTGATAGTTGTAGACTTAAATGTTGAAAGACTTTTCCAAAGTCACTCAAAAATAATATACATTTATTTAAAGAATCTAAAAGCAAAAGAGATGTAATTTCTCATGTCTTACAGTGGCCCTTTTTTTCTTTTTCTTTTCTTTTTTTTTCCTTTTTTCCTTCGGATAAATTCCAGCCGATGCACGTTGCATGGCGCCAAGACTAATATTAATGAGCCAAACCGTACGTGATATGCATTTGCTAGTTGAAAGTATTTTGTCTCATTTTATTATTATCTTTTTTTAAAATTTTTATATAAAATATAAAAAATGATTCAATTTTTTCAAATTCTAAAATAATAATAATATTAAAAAATAATATTCTAATAATATTTGGTTGGAAGTTATAAATAAATCTAGCGAGAATGTTGCTATACTATTCGAACGCTCCAGTAAAAGTTTGAACTGTATTTTAATTCACCATCGAATATTGACATAACTGTTTGAATAATAGTTATGGTGGGAACATACATTAGAACCCGTTCGAACACCACGATTACTGAACCAAGTTTTTGGTGGGAAGTTATAAATAAATCTGGCAAGAATAGTTGCACCACAGTTCGAATGGTAATTTTATGTTCGAACGGATCTATTATTCATCCGAATGCTTAAATAGGCGTTCAAACGGTACCGTTTAATTATAGAAATTTATTGAAAGACATCCAAATATTTTAAAAATAAATATTATTTGAGTTTATATTAGTTATCATTTTCAAAAGATAAAAAATCTAGCTAAATGTATTTATTATTATTCATGGTAAATTAAAATATTTCATATTCTTAAGAATTTTATATAATTAATTTAAAATTAATTAATAAGTTTATTCTATTAAATAAGAATTAGCAATGAAAAAAAATTACCTTCTAAGGAGTGTCATTTTTTATATTATCAGGAGCGGTAAATAAAAGAAAGAAAATTATTTTTGACAATAAACAAGCGAGCTTATATAACAAATAAAAACGATATACTAATTAAATCGACAATGTTCAATACAACATAAAAAGTCAAACAAAAAATAAAACTTCTAGGTAAGATTCTCAAAGTCCCTTGAATGATAGAAATGTATCCCTCAATCTCTTGCAGTCGAACCATGATGGGCACAGTGATGCCCTCCATCTCTTGTATCAAAAGTATGCGATGCTCCTTGAGCAGGGATCGTATCTCTGTCATAGTAGCCCGTGCAGCCTGTCTATCAACATCAGCATCAGTAGAAGCTAGATCACGCTCAGTGCCACTATCTTATGCAGTTGGAATATTAATTCGAGCCTTTCGCAAGTGGCCCTCGCTCTTGCTGAAGGTGATCTTGTTAAAGGCCCGATCTGTGGTTGCCTCCACTATGTCATTAGCACATTAACCCCCAATTGGACTAGGAGATTAAAGATCATCAGTGCAAACGGTAGACTACCTTTACTTGGATTGGATGCGGAGGAGGAAATATAAAGGCATATCAAACGGCACTCATGGTGCAATCCGTAACATAAATTGAGCTCATTCCATGCCGAAATTAGTCTTGTGTTTCCTCGGATCAATAATATGGGAAACAATTAAATTCAACATTCTAAAAAATGTTATACAATCTACCAGTTTAATCACCTAATTGCCATCAGATGGAGGAGCCGAATCTTCACGCATCAACTGATGAATCTTAGCTTGTGTAGGACCATCATCTGATGGAGGCTCATTCTTGATGGCATCTTCATCATCTGCCCCAGCAGCTTGCTGTTGTGCAGGGTACGAAACCATGTGAAAGAAGTGTGGAGATCATAGGAAAGAAGTGTGTAGAGAGTCGGAAGGCTAAGGAGGGAAGGGAGCATGAGGTAAAGGGTAGTTGCGCAGGGATCCCAGCACGATCGCCTCTGTGCACCACATCAGGAAGGACCACCGCTGGGGGAAACAAGGACCATTGTGGGGGGATTCATTGGTGGGGGAACGACCTCATCCCAATCGAAAGGCGCATGCCAGGCAAGTGAGATACCAAGAAGTTTATTCAGCAGAATACGTCCTCACCAAATACAGGAGAAGCGAACCAGCCCCCATTATCTCCTTTGGAGAAGATGACGAGGAAGGGATCCTCTATCTACATGACGACGCCCTAGTGGTGACTATATGCTGGTCGTCAATTTCACCACTCGGGGGATCCTTGTCGACAATGGCAGCTCCGCAGACATCTTCTTTCAGGAAACCTTTACCCGGATGGGGGTAGACATCGCCTGACTCTAACCAGCTCCCATGCCACTAAAGGGTTTCTTTAGGGAAATGGTCTAACTGGTCGAGACCATCACACTGCTTGTCTTGGCGGGCAGCGCCCCTGTATGGTTTATGGTTTCTGTCATGGTCGATTTCTTGGTGGTAAAGACCCATTCGTCTTACAACACCATAATCTACAGGCCTACCCTCACCAACCTAAGGGCTGTAACGTCGACCTGCGACTTGAAGATGAAGTTCCTGACCCTCGGGGAGTGGGAGAAATCCAAGGAGAGTAGGTCCTATCACGAGAGTGTTACGTGCAGGAATTGATGCCCACACCCCGACCGATGATCACATTCTCCCGCCCTGGTCCAACCGCATCCCAGCAGATGGGGAGATTCGAGATGTGCAGGTGCTTAGGATGGTGGAGCCGAACGAGCCACTAGAGTTGATTCCTTTGAACCCGAGCCATCTAGAAGCCATTGTCAAGATTGACAGCAGGATGACACTCGAAATGAGGAGCGCCATGCAGTAGCTTCTCACAGAACACCAGGATGCAGGGGTGTAACTGGTTCGGTCCGGTTTAGTTTTGGACAAAATTTAAGACCTAATGGATATGTACCGGTTTTGTATTTTTCAAAACCGATTACGCACCGGTTACCCTCCTAAACCGGAACTTTCGATTTTACCGGTTTCCGGTCCGGTCCGGTCTTGTTTTCCGAATTTTTTTAAATGTAAGTTTGACAATTTGTCATTAAAAATATGTTTATAAAAAGAAAAAAAATGCTTTAAAAAATTTTGTTTTATACTTTTATTAAAAAAATCTACTTTTCTAAAAAAAATATGCTTTACTAAAGCCAAGTACTATATTAGTATTAGTTATAGTGATTTAGTATTACTATATTAGTATAACTATAACTATAGTCTATATTAAACTATTATTGTTAGTTATATATTAATATTAGTTATAGTGATTAAGTATAACTATATCAATATAAGTATAACTATACTCTATATTAGTATAACTACTAATGTCCTATGTACTTAACAAAATTTAGTAATAATATTTGAGTGATTTTCTTTCTTTTTATATATTATATATAAAACTTATATATAAAAAATATTTTGTATAATATTATTTTTGTATAAAACTTATATATATAATTTTATTTTTTTCTTCAACTGGTCCGGTCCCAAAAACTATGAAACCGGAACCGGACTGGATTCAACCAGTTTGTGCAAGTAAAGAACCGATTCCGGGCTAAAAACTGAAAAACCGACCCAACCGGTTCGGTTCGGACCGGTTTTCTGATTTTTCAGTCCAAACTTACACCCCTACCAGGATGTCTTCTCCTGGAGTCAAGAGGACATGCCTAGAATCGACCTAGAGATCATACAACACTACCTGAGCGTGGACCCAAAAGCTAAGGGAGTAAGGCAGAAGTGCCAAAACTTTAGCTTAGAGAAGAATGTTGTCATCACCATCGAAGTCAATCGGTTACTCATGGAAGGCTTCATACATGTGGCACATTACTTGGACTGGCTGTCCAACGTGATGTTGGTGAAAAAGCAAAACAGCAAGTGGAGAATGTGTGTTGAATTCAACAAATGGCTGCTTTAGTGATATAATTTCGGTGACTTAAAAAAGAATGCTCTTTTGCGTAGTAAGAGTAATGTTACTCTTCATCCCTTATTTTAAGTGGATATTATTTTAAGTGATTGACATATAAAATTACTTATACTATAATTTAGCATAGTTTAAGAAAACTTTTAGATAAATACCACATGTGTCAACATTAATTATAGAGGCATGCATGAATAATTCGTGGCTGTTGTATTGATGGTTCGATAGTGCCACAAAGTGCTTCTACAAGAAAAATATTTATTTGTGGCCAGCTATTTCCTACATAAATGATTATTTCCTATTAAAATGAGTCTTTTTTTTTCCTAAATGATCATTCTCGTTGTAAAGAATCTGTCACAAATACTCATTTTCTTGTAGTGGTGCGCACATCACGTGAATGATGGTCGACTCTATGCATAGAGATAGCAAGACTGGGAACAAGTTTGAATTTAAGCGGATTATAGTTAAGACTTATTCAATTAATTCTTATATGAATAAGAATTGAGTTTGAGTTTATCGTCAACTTATATTTTATATTTAGGAACAACCGTTTTTTTTATACGAGAGATCTCCAACTTGTTTACGAACTATATATTTTAATTTTGACGATATATGATTGAGCTGCATTATTGCATATTTTATACATTTAAAATCAATATATTCTTAATTGTTTTATTATTTTATCATTGATTTTAGATGGAAAAATGGTTAAGAGGCAAAAATCCAAGTTGCAATTTAAATTGATTAAAAGCATAGTTTATGCTTATTTATCATAACTTGTGATTTAATTTGATTTAATTTTCTCACATGCACAACACAGTTTTAATATTTTAGTTTAGTTTTTGTGTAATTTTTATTTAATTATTTATTTTCTTTTTCTAGTTTTAATTTTTATGTAATTATTATTTATTTTATCTGTCTTATTTTATTTTATTTATTTTTTATTTATTTTTATTTTTTTGATTTTCTGCGCAGGCTAAACGACATGTCGTTTGGTCTGCAAGCCAAACGATATGTCGTTTTTCAGTAGCTTTGAATCTGCCGTTTGAGGTCGACGACATGTCGTTTGACAAAAACGATATGTCGTCGACCATCGTCTTCAACCTCTCGCAGAACGCATGCAAACGCCATGCATGCGTTCCGAGCATGCGCAGCCGCAGCCCACCATCTCTCCACCACCAGCAGCACAACCATCTCCACCAACGGCAGCAACCGTCTCTTGCGCAGCGCCGGCAGTACGTCATCTCCATGCATACGTTCGGACCACCTCAGCCCAGCCGTGCCCAATCTCCTCCACTGCACGGCGTCTCCATCATGAAGTACACCGTGAGTCATCGTCTGAAGCTCCCATACACAGCCCGGCAGCACCCTTCCACGTGAAAACCGAAAGCATACATACTCTGTTTTCTGAAGAGAAAACAGAGGAAGTTGATGCCACAAGCCACGTCACTCCTCCTCCATCTCTCAGGTTAAAGTGAAAGAAGAACCTCAGATGAAAATACAGCAAGAAAACACATGCATGTGGGAGTATCACTTTCGGCTATCAGTGGAAGTGGGCGATGTTTTCTTTCGGTTTGAAGGATACCGCACGCTTTCGACTAGTGGAGGCAGCTGCTCTTTACTCACACGGTCGAGCTAGTTGGAGTTCGGTGAAAAAGAAAAGAAAGAAAAGAAAAGTGAGGGATGGCTGGCCGAATAATGTAGTCGGTGGATGAATTGTTTAAACCGAATATGGGCCAGACTAAATTAAATAAAACCCCAGTGGACTACACGGCAAAGATACCTTGTGAATTCTAAAGCCTATAAAAAGGCTTGAAGAGAACGAATAAGGCATCGAAAGTGATCGGGAGTTTGGGGAGCAGCTTATCTTTCTATTTTCGGAAGCTCATTCTGTGTTTTATTTTCGGCAACCAGCTTATCTATTTCCTGTGTTTCTTTCGGTAGCTTGTGTTTATTTTATAGTGTTTTCGTTCGGCAACTCAAGTTTATTTTATAGTGTTTTCAGCAACTCATATATTTGTAGTGTTATTTTCGGCAACTCTTTTATTTTATGTGTTTTTATTATTCAACTCATTTATTTACAGTGTTTTATTATTCAGTTCATATTTATATACAGTGTTTTATTTAAGTTTTCTTATGGAGAATTTATCATTGAATTCCATGGTTCTTGTGATAAATATGGTTGGCTAATTTTTTTGTACTAAGGTTAAGAGGTGAAGTCTAATAATTTAAATATTGTTTCAGATCAATAATAGAGTTATATTGTGAGTTTGATTAATTAATTGGTGTTATTAGAAACTTTGATTATCTATATATTTCTCTTGATTTATTGTGATTTTCGAATACAGTAAATGCTTGAGAAATCCTTGTGATAATCAATTGGATTTGTAAATATTTCTACTGTAAATTATTCAAACTCAATATTTGGTGATTATTTTTTATTGGGCTTATTTAATAAATCTTCCAGTTAGACGGAATCATTATTCTAGTCTAACTGAGCTAATTTGGCTGGAAACAATTTTATAAATTATTAGATGGATTCTTGAAACCTTAGTCATTTTCCATATTGATTCATTTTATTGTTTCAGTTATATTTTGTTATTTTAAAATCCTCATCCCAGTAATCTCCTCTTTTTGATTGCTCGTTCATTTTAATAATCTGTTTTTATCTTATTCTCTTTATCACATTAATCATGCCCTGTGGATTCGATCTTGTAAAGTACTACGACACCTGTATACTTGCAGGTAAAACTGCTCTGAAATTTTATTCATTATTTTGAGTGAAAGTTTAGACGCAACAATATATATTGAGGAACAACCGTTTAAGCTTGTTTACAAACTATATATTTAATTTTGACATAATATATTCTTTGTATTATATATTCTTACCTTATCTATAATTTCAATGATTAATAAATTAATTGAGTAAAACTTGAGTTTGATTAAACCAATCTTGGGTAGCCGGCAACTTGATCATGATTTGGGCTCATAATATATACCTACTTTTATGAATTGTGAATTAATGCTAATAATGATGTTGTCATGCATGATTTGATATGCACCCATGTACAACAATTTATTAATTTTCTGTGTATATAATATAAGTGTTCTCACAACTACGCGACTAGTCCCATATCAAAAATTTATAATATGAGAGGTACTAGATTAGTCCATTTAGTGATCACTGGAAGCGGCCATAAAAGGGTTCGAAGAGGAAAGAGGAAGGACTGAGGATCTCGGAAACTCAAGGAAGGCTTGGAGAAGAAAGAGTAAGAGAATATCAGGAGTATGGATGAAGAAATGGGAAGAACAAAGGGGGAAAGAATGGTTTAAATAGGAGGATAGCCGACGGTTGGTGTTGGAGGATAGTGAAGCAACAATGGCTCGGAAGATGAAGGGATGTCAGCAGCCGCCAGGTGGATGCATGGATGGCACGATTCGCAGGGAAACCGAGGCGTTGCGGGGTTGTTCCAAGTATACCGAAGCATTTCCAAGAAGTTACACCGACCAGTTCAATAATGACATGGGTACGTGTCAAAACCCCAAGCATTTAATAAAGTGAGCTACTGACCTCGGGGAACCCAGATGACGCAAGGCAGTAAATAAAAGCAAGTAATGATTAGGCACGTGACAAGCATGAACCAACTCATGACCCAGAACGAAGAAGGCGCTATGGGATCCAATGGTTGGGAAGGTGGGAAGATGACAGGACAAATACTTCGCGCTCATTAATGATGGGATAAGGAGGGATCGTTTAAAATTCTCACCGCACATGTGTGCTAGAAATTCACAGGGTACAGTGAGGGAAATAATCCCCAAGAACGGGGCTCGGGGAGTGGGCCCGTGCTCAAGGATAAGACCCATCCCACCCAAGAGGAGGAGGAGCCGGATAGGGTACACTGACAGAAGGGTAGCAGGAGTGACAGTCTGACACCCCTGTAGGCCGACAGGCAGGGACATCCCTTGACCCCGAACCTCGGCACCCAGACATGTCAGAGGAGAGGATGTCTGGCTGAGGTCATGCCACATTAATGAGATGGAGAAAGCTGTGATGGGAAGCCACACAACATTTAATGCATCCTAGGGCTCGGTACGCCACAACGTGAATCCTAGATGTCAGGAACAGTTGCCATCAGGTCTAAGTGATATGCGGTGCGGCAAGTGAACGGCAAAGACACCAGATCCCATGCGGAGCAACATGCCTACTAACATGAAGGTCAGCCAGCCAGGTATAAATAACCTCCAGCTCCCACAAGCTCACCATTCCTCATGTTAGTAGGAAGTTGGAACTAGTCCTAATCCCCAACAGAGTGGAGTTGCCCAAGCTGCAAAGCACGAAATCAACAGTAAATATCATGATGTATATTAATTAGGTGATACTGGCATTAATCATCCACATACATACAATATGTATGTATATATATATATATATATATACATGTAATGAAGCCAATCCTCCACATAAATTAACAGTTATTTTAGATTAAAATATATATATATATTATAGCCAATCACGTTGGTTTATGTATAAATAAACAATAATGATAGTCTTACCAGTCTTCTACTATCATTCTACTACTCTTTTTTATTTTTTATTTTTTTTTATTTTTTTTTTACTTAATAGTTAAGAAAGTGACTATTAGTCCTATAAAAAAAAGTGACTATTAGTGAAATTGCATATTTTTAAAATTTTTTCTTAATAATTAAAGATATTAAAAAAATATTTAAAAGAAAAGGAAATAAAAAACATACTGAGAGTAATAAAGTTGTGGTAAAAATGTTTTAAGTCTATCTTTATCCATAAATAAATAGTTAAAAGCACATAAAATTTTTAAAAAAGAAATCGTCTTTAATTAACTTCATCCAATGGCTTCCAGCTGGACTAATGCATTCACATGACTTGGGCACTCAGCGGCCAATAAAGGAGACAACTTCGTGGGCGCGCAAGTCTTCGTCGACTTCAATGCATTGCTTTGATTGATAAAAACTTATGAACTCTTTTTTTCGACTTCAAGTCTTCGTGGGCCTATTGAACCATTAATGAACTCTCTTTTTTTCGATTGTTTGTATAGAAAAAGAAAGGGAGCTTTTTGTCTTGCACTGATCTAGTAAAGTAATTACGTACCCACGTCTTCAAGTCTCATGCATTAGGTTAGGTAGGTAAATCATGGAGGATTTTACATGGGTTCTTTAATCAATTCCCACTAATTAGAATACTATAATAAATGACTAGACTTTTCAATAATACTATTCATTATCTCAATTCTCATAATTTTATAATGTAGTATTAGATGATTAGAGTCTATTTATTATATTTTACTTGTAAATCTATCATCTAATACCATATCATACAATGATGATAATTGAAATGATGAGTAGTATTAATTAATAAATTAATTAATCAATTGATAAATTGATTAAAAAAAAGATGATAAATTGATTTCTTTTTTCTATAAATTTACTACTAATATGAAAAGTTATCACATCAGCTAGCATAAAAAGCTTCTATTGTTTTGAGCCTTTTTTTTCTTTTAATCTCCATATATAATGGGTACCAACTTGAAAAAATGATATGTTGTTTTCTAGAATGTGTGCATCACGTGAATGATGGACATATATGAGATGGACTCTTGTTGATGACTCGGACTTATAACTAATGATTTGGACGCTTGTTAAGGATTTTGACTTATCGCCGATTTGGATTTCTGAGGTATCGTTCACACATAATTGATGAGTAAAAAATCGCACAACTGATAGAAAGGGGAGGAAGAGTCATTCCCGGCCAATTATGACGATTCGGGCCTTGATCGGTGTGGTTTGTTGCCCACTGCCCTCGGCAGTGGTCCGTACGGCTATACAGTGCCGGTGCATACATCTATAGAAGTGAAAGGAAAATAAGTACAGAGAAAGTACAGATAGATAAATACACAGATTTACGTGGTTCGACATAATGCCTACGTTCACGGATGTTTGAAGAGGAGAAATCCATTACAATATGCTTATTACAATCTCTCATATTCGCTCATTTCTCATTGTACGATGGAGATCTTAGATATATTTGTTGGAGACAATCCTTTCAGCAGAGTTTACTTTCGAAAGGTTGAAGAAGAAGTCAAAGAAGAACTCATTTTAAGTTGTCTGGACCTTCCATTTTATCCGATACCTCTTTCAACGTGCCCCTGCAGTGGTGAGGTAGAGTCATCTTTACGTGTCTAAGTACCTTTCCCTTTCCCACTTTCTCCTAACACTACCCACTTTTACCTTTTGACACACTCCTCTCCCTTGTCCCCCCTTGTCTTCTCTCTCTATCTTATTTTGTCTCCTAATAGTGGCCCAATGAGATGGGTCTTGAAAACCATTTTAAGCCTAGTGTATTTTATCATAGCCCTCACACATGAGATGCAATAAAATGAATAATTGCATAAGAAAAATGTCAAATCTAATGTGGAAGATAATAAGGAAAGAAACAAGCATATATACGGGAGAGTCTTGAGAAAGAAAGTGACTCCCTGCTTCAAATAAAATTATTCATTTTTTTAAGGGGCTAGGTAATACGAGCACGGGTAAGATTCTCGCGTGGGGTCTATTCCGTCACGGGTTTACACGGATTATATAATTTTTTGATTACCGTTAATGCATTAATGTTCATATTTTTATTGAATTTACTGTACATAAATTACTATTCACTCACACATCTCACGCCTATAATTTTTTTATAGAATGTGAAGATGTTTTTCATATGATATAGATATATTTTTCATAAGATATGCTATATGAGATGGTGAATAGTGACTGCTGATAAGAATTTTTCTATTTTATTCATGCACTATTTATAAACAGTAATGAAAAGTTGGATGACCTCGTGACAGATCTCATGTCCCAAGCACTTTCCATATAATTATTCAATTATCTTTTACTTTTTAAAATGAATACCCTTAAACTACTTTAGCCCCTGTTTGGAACTTTAGCTGAACTGAGATTAATTCAGTTCAATCTAATTTTAAAATGAGTCAAATATTTAAATACTCAACTCTCAAAATTCTTAAATTTATTTCAACTCAAATCCTCTTTACATGTGAGACTCACAACCTTTTTCAACTCAACATCTCTTTACATACGCGACCCACAATTTTTTTTCAAATTCTCATAAATACATCTAAATTCATCTTAACATCTAAACTCATTATAGGTAGATCCTATAAAACTCACTCTAATATCTCAACTCACTACTATTAATAAAAAACTTACTCATTTTAAATCAACTCAACATCCAAATGGACCTTATAGTATTATAATTTTTAGAGACTTTAAAAAAGAATGCCCTTTTGAGTAAGAGTAATGCTACTTTGCAGTTTTGATTTTGTAATTTCTTATTACACTTGTTGAAGTTGTATCTTTTAAGAGGTTGTTCTTTTAAGTAGTTTACATATAAAATTATTTGCAATGCGCTAAATAAACAGTATGCGTGTGGAAATAGGACGATGCTACTCCCACTGCTGGGAGCTCTTGCTAGCGCTTCTGCTAGTGGTTTTGAGATTTTTTTTTATATTTTTTTAACACATTTAAATATTTTTTAAAAAATAAAAAAATTCACAATTTTATTAAAAAAATATTTATTTAATCATTAAGTAAAAAATAATAAAAATAAAAAATTCACAGCTGTAAAAACTAGCGGTGGAAACAAATAGTAAGAGTAGTATTTTTCATGATCATAAAATTAAGCTTGAAAGCTATAATTTTTTAAATCTTGTTTACAACTATTTTTACAACTCATTTATAATTAACTAATGTAGCTGTCAAGTCACTTCACTGAAAATGAATACAGTTATAGATACCCACCATTTATTCTAATATTATAAAACATTTGTGATTAAAAGAGGTATTAATTGACATTTTTGCTCTAAAATCAAAACTCATAATCTGTTTAAATTAAGCTGGCAAGTGAACTCATCATTAAAAAAATACTACAAATCTTATCCAAAATAGATTTGTGGTGATCAGAACAATGGGCGCGGTGGTTGGGGCTTGGGTCAACATCATTCAATTAGTATTCCTTTTTTTTTTTTATATGGGATTAGTGAAAGAATCAGTTATTTTAATGTATTTTTTTATTGATATGATTGATCAAAATAATGATTTTTTAATAAAAAAATAAATAACCAATTATATTAATAAAATGTACAAAATATATACAAAAGTAACTACACGTCAAAATTTTGTTAGTGTTGAAAAGTTTATAAATACGGAGGCATATCAAGCAAGCAACCACCGCTACTAGTACTAGTACCACCAAGGCACTGGCAACTACAACAA
Source organism: Cyclocarya paliurus (assembly GCA_029856935.1). NCBI lineage: Eukaryota > Viridiplantae > Streptophyta > Magnoliopsida > Fagales > Juglandaceae > Cyclocarya > Cyclocarya paliurus. Next base: position 18,922,991 of record CM056953.1, on the reverse strand, counting down.
AAAAAGAAATCGCCTTGAGTTCATCCAATGGCTTCCAGCTGTACTACTTGCCTTGCTCATGCTGATCAAGCTGTAAAAGCCGGATGCTGTTTTTCGGCATTCGGCCTGCACCCGGTCGAACAAATAAATTTCGCCCTCGTCACTCCTCTCTATGCTGGCTTTGCCGTGGTCAATCATATTCCGTTAAATGACAACGAGCACAGAGTGATCGCCTTTCCTCCCAACTGCGGGGGAATAGTCCAAATCTGCCCCAATACCATCCGACAACAAAACTCTGAGGTGAAAGCCCTAGTTTTATCCAACCGTGGTGAAGGCTGCTCATGTAAAGTGCCGACGACGAATATTGCACCCTCTCAAATGCAGGTAATTAGTAATTTAGTAGCATGGATTTAATAATATTCGTATCTGAGTACTAGTACTAGGTTTACATAGCATGGATTTAATAATATTTGTGACAATAACTTTTGTAATTAAATTTTAACCAACGCTTCAAGGAAAACAAAAGAGTAATATTACATACATATACTGATCAGTGGCAGCCCCAGTACTTTATCTGTAATTTTTTTTAATTTGAATTTCAAATTTAAAAATTTAAAATCTTCATGCTTTTAATTAGCTGACATGTCAGCATGCAAGACTATGTAGTTAAATTATAAATTTAGATCATATCATCTTCCAAAACAAATATCCCTATCCTATTGATCATAAATTGTTTTGTTCAGTAGTTGTTGCCATTTATGTTTAATCTAAGTTTTATGAGAGATGCTTGGGATCTCGACAATGGTCCTGAGCATTTCTTCCTACAGTATTGTTTTTAATTTTTTTTATTTAATAATTAAGAAAGTATAATGTAATGATGTTGTGAATTTTTTATTTTTTTAAAAAATATTTATTATAATTGAAAAAAAAAATACACTTTTCGAAACATTTTCTGGAGACACTTTCTCAGTGGAGTAGTGCCGCTCAAGTTTTATTAGTCGACTTTGCACCATGATCGAGAGACTGAGTATTAAGGCTGATCTAGAAGAGTACGTACGCGTACGTACGTAAGTACTCCATGTGCAGACAACGTTACATTCATATTAATGCTTGAATTTTCTACTGTCCGCATGAATGTGCTAGCTAGCTCTCTTTTCTGAAAATTTTATTATCTATTTTCTAATATACTCTCTCTTTCTTTTCGCAGCTTCCAATGTGTGGGATCATAATTCCCCCAATGATCCGTAAAAGTCTGTATTTGGTACAGTAATCAACAGCATGCATGGCCGGCAATATTCAGATATGGCACTGCCGCACTATGGGTTTGTGGCAAATTGTAATAACGCATTATAAGCTGCTAATTGTATTATCAACAATAAGGTCGCCAATGGCTGGCATTCATGCTCTTACGTACGTTGTGTGTAATATTATTATATATAAAAGCGTGTATTATTATTATAAATAAGGTGTACTCTAGTTTAATTATTATAAATATACTAGCGATAACTTTGAGTAATAATTAACTTTAAACAGCTACTTAACATTTCCTTTTCTTTAAACCACCTTTTTATTGTTTTTTTGGTTTTTTTAACAGCTTAATTAGTAGGGAACGTATTCCCATCATTCCAAGATTTTAAAAGTATTTATAAAAGAAATCTCTCCCACCCTTGAATACTACTGTACTTGAAAATTCTCCTTCGGCCGCTCTCAAAATTTAAAATTGCTTCCATGATTATTGAGAATAAAACTCGTATATTTCTCTAAAAAAAATTAACATTTATATAATAGTAATATATGTACTTGTGTATATTTAGGCTCTGTGATGAAATAAAAAGAGTAAAATTATATAAGAAAACTTTTAAATTGTTAGGATATTATGCTAGAATATTACTATACTTAGAATATATTCACAATAATATTGTAATATATATGATAATATGAATTATTTCCTATCATATTTAATTTATTATATAAATCAATCAATAACATTTATAAAATATATTCTAACATAAATACATACCACATGTGTCCACATTAATTATAGACCTCGAATAATCTGTGGTTGTTGTAACTTGTATTGATTGGACGTTCGACAGTGCCACACAAACTCTGCATCACGTGAACGATGGACTCTATATATTGAGACGATCGACTCAAGTGTAAACAAGCTGAGTTCAAATGAATAGTTAAGATTTATTCATTGAATGCCTATTTGAATAAGAATTAAGTTCGAGTTTATCGTCATTATAATTTATATTTAGGAACAACTTTTTTATTTGTCATACAAGCGAGTTCGAACTTGTTTATGAATTATTTAATTTTGGCATAATAAGTTCTTAATATTATATATTCTAACTTTATCTATAATTTGAATGATTAATAATGAACTGGAGTAAAACTCGAGTTTGATTAAACCGATCTCAAACGGCTTATCGAGTGTAGTCTTATTTATTTGCAATCCTAAGATGACCTCTTGTGCGTTGATGATTTTCACTTATCAATGATTTGGACTCTAATAATTAGCACGTTAAGAATTTGGATTTTCAAAATGTCGTTTCCCACTACAACCAAAATTAGTTTTTGCGACCGTTTGTAAATTGTGAGAGTGCCCAAACTGTCACAAAAAAGAATTTTCTGTGATGGTTTGTGGAAACCATCACTGAAAGCAGCTAGAAATTGCATTACATTCGAACGTATGCATATTCATGTTAGAACGTGCCCTGGACATTCGAACGTGGAGGCTATTTACGTGCGAATGTGGAGATTTTTAGCACCAATGTTCGAACATTAATTGATTTAATATTAAAGTTGGCTATTTCAAATTAGAAAAGATTAAGAATTGAAATTCAAAAACAGTAAGTATATTAAATAATATTGTTCATTACATATGATAAAAATTAGAGTACAAAATATTCCTGAATTTTGTAAACAATACGATAAAAGTGAAAAATTATCAGAACGAGTTGGTTACATATTTATTAAAATTATCAGTCAATACATCGACCTTTGCATTTAGGATATCTATCCGGTGGAGAACATCGGTGACAAAATCTCTAACACTCTATTTTACTGACGCGATCTTTTAGTCGATGTGTGAAGTAATATCTGAGACTATCGTATCAATCCAAGCTGGCCACACATCTCCCATAAATGTATCCATCGGTGGCTGATTAGTACTCCCAATATAAGGAGCAACAACGGGCCCAGACTGGGTCGGAGGAACAATGTAACACACCGTATTTTAGTGTATTTTTAATGAATGATTACTTTAATTTATTTAAAGATTAATTATCTTGTTTTAAAATTATGAGAGTTTTTAAATATTATTTTATAATATTTTTAGTTGTAAAAATTAATTTTTTATGTGTTTTCTTATTATTATTTACTGTTTTGCATTTAAAGTGATTTTTAATTTAAATTAGTTTGTTTTTGGGTTTTAAAATAATATTTATTTTAATTAAGCATTTCACTGCGTTTGATTTATTATTTGGCTATCAGTTTTAAAATCCTCTTCGTTGGATCTTTTCGAGACCCCAAGATGAAAGACTGGATCTCTCTTTTTCCCCTTATCTTTTCCTTTTCTCTTTCCTTTTTCTTCTTTCCCTCTCTCCTCTCCCGATTCTCTCTCCCTCCTCTCCCCGTGCGTTTCGGCCATCCACTCCTAGCCACCGGGGCCGACACTGCCCAACCCATCGCCTCCTCAGTTGCCGGCGACCTCTTCCCTGTGATCTCGGCCTCTCCTTCGCCGGAAATAGCCCGCACGCGCAACACTAAGCCGTGGCGGACCTTGAGTCGTTCCGCCGCCGTCCGACCACCATTAGCCACCATCTCTTAACCACCTCATCACCGACCCTCTAGCAATCCTTTGGACCCAAACCCGACCCCGATCCGTCGCTGGAGCAGCCTCAACAAACTCAAACTCTAATTTGAGCTTTTCGGCCTTAAACCGCTATTTCGGCCGCCACCCACTGCCAAAGGCAACCACCATTAGCTTCACCACCTCCCATAGGCCCTACCCTACTGTTCCCAAGTCTTCGTTTGACCCCGTGTAAATTTGGGTTCACTGTGTATTTCGGCCACAGTGTTTTTACACTGTGGAGTTGCAGTTTTGGTGCTTCCCACTTCTCCGTGATCCTCCGAAAATATTTTTATAGCGCTGTAAGTATTTCCTAAACAATATTTTAAGATTTAAATATATTTTTACACTAATTGATTATACTGTGTTCTGGTTGGTTCAACACTGAGTTCAAAGAGTTCAGGGGTGGATGGATTGAGGACGGAGTATTTTGTTGTGTTGGTTATTGTGATTGGGTTGTTGTTGGATATTGGTTATATTGTGATTTAGAATTGGTTATTGGGCATTATGGTTGTGGTTCGGTACATTGTATATTACACGCAAGCTCATGTTTGTAAATTGAAAACTGAGTTTTCGTGTAATTGCATTCATGATCATGTGGTTATTTTGAAAATTGGGTTTTCATGTGTTGACTAGATTTGTGGGTGCGTGTGTATCACGGCCCCAAGCCGAGATAGGGCATTATCTCGGCGGAGCTCCTCTGGTCACTCGGGAGCGGAATATACTGAGTGACGTCCCCTGGGTTGTCGCCGGGCTACAATGGGATCGAACGAGTTACGTGCCGACTCTGTGGCCCTTCTGCTGGCGGGGGCTAGAGGATGACCTGACCACGAACGCACTGGGTGCTGAACTGGGCATCGCTCGTAAAGTAGCCAGGACGTGCGGATGGTCCCTAGGGGAGACCATGGTGCATATGGATTAATGGATAAATGAAAAATGGCTGTTTTTTGGGAAAATAGCGTGATTTGGATTTTGTGTGTCATTTTCTGGAAAAATGATGGATAATTGTTTTAGGCCATTTTCTGGGAAAATGGTGGAAATGATTTATTGGAAATATTTTTGGGCTAAATAGGATTTTTGGCGTGTGTTGGATTTCTTGCATACTGCATCATGGGCATGCATGATTAGATGCTTAAATGTGTTTTTATTTTAGGATTGGTTAGGTTATAACTTACCTGTGGTACCATTTAATGGTACTGCAGATTATGTTGATGATGTTGCAAATGCCGAGCATGAGGATTTGGCTCCGCCGGAGGAGTGATCTGGGATCACTCATGCTATGTTTTATTATTAGACTTGTTTTATTTTATGGGACATTTGGTTTATGTTTTAAAACACTTTGTATTTGGATATTTGTATTAAACTAAAATTCTGGTACTAGTTGACTTATTTATTATCCGCTGTGTATTTTATTTGTGCACTGTTTATTTGTTGCACACACTTGACACTTGTCGTTGGGATGCGTGACCGTGTTGTCATCATCCTGACGTCACGATTTTCAAGACTTTTTGTACGTGGGAGTCGGGGCGTCACAGGTGGTATCAGAGCAGTTCGGATCTGGGTAAAGCCACATGTCCCATAGGTGCAGTACCAGAAAGTTTTAAAACTATGATTTGAAATTGTTTTGTTTAAAGTATGTTATTTTTATTGGTTTAATTTATTTTATTGTTTGTCATTTTATTTTAATTGTTTTATTTTATGGTCGGTTATTTTATTTGTTTTAATTATTTATTGTGTACTTCTTCATTGTTTTATTCATTTTGTCGTATGTTATTTTATTTATGGAATTTTATTTTATTTGAGAGATTTTTTTTTTGTGTTGGTTTTATTTTGTTTGAGGCATGCTACTTCAATCGTTTTAATTTCTTGTATGTTGTTATACTTGGTTGGTTTTATTCTATTTTATTTCGTGGCATTTGGTTGTATTTTAATTTATTCTGCTATAATTATACTTTAATCAGTTTGAGTTGAAAAGTGAGTTAAGGGTTATGCTATGGTAGGAAGATGGTACGACCGTGAATGTCATTGTTAGGCTTGAACATTTAGTGTAGTAGGCCTAAACTCTTAGCAATTGGTTTGTTTTAATATCGAGACTCGAAGGGAACGACATGGTCTAGGTGAACTCTATGGAGTAGGAACTCAAGTCGCAGCTGAGGTGGGAATAACTTTAGTTCGCTTAGGATACTTGAGGTCTTAAGTACCGTAGAATTATGTGTTGAGCTTATGGAGTAGGAGGTTGTAAGTTCAACGAACCTTAAGGATAGATTTATGAGAAGTTATCTAAGGTTTGGGGCCCTATAGTTCATAGGAAATAAGTTTATGGGATTGAAGGTGGTAGGTTCAACAAGCAATTGAGGGACTAATTAAATTAGAAGTTTTAAATTTTGTCGATTCGGTTAAGCACTTTGGTATCATTTGTGGTTTTAGAATTTTGCAAGCTTTATAAGGTGAGTGTTTTAGATTTAAGGTCATCGATATTGAGGATTTTGAAAAAATGATTCTTATCTGGTTTAAGGTTTTAGAATTGCAGATTTGAAGGACTGATTTATAATAGGATTTGAGTTCTTAGTTTGGTAGACTTGGTACGTTAGTTTGATCTATTCTGGAGATTGATTAGTCTATAATCATTGAAGTGGGGTTGATTAGAGTTGAGTTATTGATATGAGAAATCTTTTCAAGGGAGAATTTCTTTGAAGATGGAAGGTAAGGATCCAGTTCATGCATTTTCTAAGGATTGAAGATGTCGACCTAGTTCGGTAAATGATTGTTATTAGTTCGAGGTTTTAGTGGCAAGTCTTAGAATTAATCCATATCAATTTTAAGGATAATAGATGGTGTGGACCTAGGAAAAGATTCTTGTTGTTTTTCGAGGATATAGGTCCAGATGATGGAAATGATAATGATGAACCACTTGTACGTTTGGAGGATTTTTGGTTTCGGCTAAGGGTGCATGAGATCAATGCGTAGTAGTGGTGAGTGTGTATGGATTTTGGAGAGTACATGTCCTAATCGCATTTTTGTTGAAAGAAGTGGTTTTGGTAGGTGTTAAAGAGGAGATGTCATGACAGTAGTAGATTCAAGAGACCTTGGCCTTGAGTTTTTGAGGGGTTGATTGAAGTGTACAATCGAAGCGAGTTACTCAATGAAAATTGTCAATATTTGTTGTGATTACTTTCAGGAATTAATTGTGACTTGAGGTCACATAGGAATTTAAATTTTTGAGACTATACTTTCCTCTGGAAATGGAGCGTCAAGTTGGGTGAGTTAAGGACATTGTTATTTAATTTGAAGAGGGTTTGATGGGTTGCCATGTATGGTGTATGATAAAATTTTGGAAGTTGAAACTTCGGCATCAATGGTGGATAACATAATCAAGTATGTGAGTTATTAAAGCATTAGGATCCATGAGTGTTGTGCACTAGTTTTTGGTGGATTGAAGATTTGAGCAGTATGACTTGCCTTGAGGTTTAATAGTGATGTGCTATTGAAGGTACTAGTCGTGCTAAAACTAGCTTATAGGAGTAGTAGTAGGTGGACAAGTTACCAAGGTTTCTGTAATGTTTTAGTGAAGTCATTGGTGGTTCGTAGTGAGTTTAGTTACCGCTAGATTAGATGATATTTAGAATTTAGTTGTTAAACTTTCGAGTTTAGGTGGTCGGGTAGAAGTTTATAGATGCTCTTACTGGTTGGCCGGAATGGATTTGAGCCTTTTAAGGTAAGTTCTTATCTAAGATGAGCGGGTGTATTTTGGGGTGATGTTACTTGTTTCCAATTTGGGATGCTGAGGTTGATTAATATTGATTTTGTTTAAGGCAACGGGAATTAATTTTGGAATATGTGTGATAATTCATGATTTTGGAAGAGGGTATTTTCTACCAATTGTGGTAAGAGTTTCTTGGTTAGTAGGTATGGAGCTACCTTGTACTCAATGGTGTTATTTTATGAGGACATGAATTTTCGGTATGTGGTGATTATCAGAGTGCGCAGTAGGAGCATGATACTTTGGTTGTAATTAGGAGTTTAAAATTTTGTGTTGATTTTGAGGAATTAGTGGTGACTTGAAATTTTGAGAAGATACTTATAATTGGAGATTTATCATTTGTTATATAATATTGTTATTGATGGTTAACTTTGGAAGTGGCCATTAGGTTACCAAAGTGTAGTATAAAATGAAGGTTTGGAAGTTAGATCGTATAAGTTGTTTGAGGATAGCAAATTATCGAGTGGAGATATTAATCATTGGAATTCCTTGAGTGTTGTATTAACCTTTGTGGATAGGGAGATCTTGGATTACATGGCCGTTCTAGGAGTAAGAGACGAGATGTGCCATTAGGAGATTAGTTCGAGTACGATAGAATTGCCTATAGGAGTAAATTTGGGAGAGAATTACTCATGTGGGTTGGGAGTTGTTGATGGTATGGTTTTCTCAAGTGTGTTCAGGGTTGTATCTTATAACTGCCTTTGCGTTAATATTTGACTTCACAAATTTTGATGACGAAATTTTATTTAAGGGGGAGAGAATGTAACACCCTGTATTTTAGGGTATTTTTAATGAATGATTAATTTAATTATTTAAAGATTAATTATCTTGTTTTAAAATTATGAGAGTTTTTAAATATTATTTTATAATATTTTTAGTTGTGAAAATTAATTTTTTATGTGTTTTCTTATTATTATTTACTGTTTTGCATTTAAAGTGATTTTTAATTTAAATTGGTTTGTTTTTGGGTTTTAAAATAATATTTAATTTAATTAACATTTCACTGCGTTTGATTTATTATTTTGCTGTCAGTTTTAAAATCCTCTTTGTTGGATCTTTTCGAGACCCCAAAATGAAAAGACTGGATCTCTCTTTTTCCCCTTCTCTTTTCCTCTACTCTTTCCTTTTTCTTCTTTCTTTCCTTTTTCTCTTTCTTTCCCTCTCTCCTCTCCCGATTCTCTCTCCCTCCTCTCCCCGTGTGTTTCGGCCATCCACTCCCAGCCGCCGTCGCGCGCCACTGGGGCCGACACCGCCCAACCCATCGCCTCCCTCAGTTGCCGGCAACCTCTTCCTGTGATCTCAGCCTCTCCCTCGTCGGAAACAGCCCGCACGCTCAACACTAAGCCGCGACAGACCTTGAATCGGCCCTCTAGCAACCCTTTGGACCCAAACCTGGCCCCGATCCATCGCCGGAGCTACCTCAACGAACTCAAACTCCAATTTGAGCTTTTCGGCCTTAAACTGCCGTTTTGGCCGCCACCCACGGCCAAAAGCCACCACCATTAGCTTCACCACCTCCCGTAGACTCTACCCTACCGTTTCCAAGTCTTCGTTTGATCCTTTGTAAATTTGGGTTCATTGTGTATTTCGGCCACAGTGTTTTTACACTGTGCAGTTGCGGTTTTGGTGCTTTCCACTCCTCCGTGATCTTCCGAAAATATTTTTATAGCGCTGTAAGTATTTCCTAAACAATTTTTTGAGATTTAAATATATTTTTGCACTAATTGATTATACTGTATTTTGGTTGGTTCCGAACTGAGTCCGAGGAGTTGGGGGGTGGATGGATTGAGGACGGAGTATTTTGTTGAGTTGGTTATTGTAATTGGGTTTTTGTTGGATATTGGTTATATTGTGATTTAGAATTGGTTATTAGGCATAATGGTTGTGGTTCGGTACATTGAATATTGCACGCATGCTCATGTTTGTAAATTGAAAACTGAATTTTCGTGTAATTGCATTCATCATCATGTGGTTATTTTGAAAACTAGATTTTCATGTGTTGACTGGATTTGTGGGTGCATGTGTATCACGACCCCAAGCCGAGATGGGGCATTATCTCGGTGGAGCTCCTTTGGTCACTCGGGAGCGGAATATATTGAGTGACGTCCCTTAGGTTGTCGCCGAGCGACAACGGGATCGGACGAGTTATGTGCCGACTCCGTGGCCCTTCTGCTGACAAGGGCTGGAGGATGACCTGGTCATGAACGCATTGGGTGCGGAACTGGGCATCGCTCGTAAAGTAGCTAGGACGTGTGGATGGTTCCTAGGGGAGACCATGGTGCATATGGATTAATGGATAAATGGAAAATGGCTGTTTTCTGAGAAATTAGCATGAGTTTGATTTTGTGTGTCATTTTCTGAAAAAATGATGGATAATTGTTTTGGGCCATTTTCTGGAAAAATGGTGGAAATGATTTATTGGAAATATTTTTGGGCCAAATAGGATTTTTGGCATGTGTTGGATTTCTTGCATACTGCATCATGGGTATGCATGATTAGATGCTTAAATGTGTTTTTATTTCAGGATTGGTTAGGTTATAACTTACCTGTGGCACCATTTAATGGTATTGCAGATTATGTTGATGATGATGCAGATGCCGAGCCTGAGGATTTGGCTCCGCCGGAGGAGTGATCTGGGATCACTCATGCTATGTTTTATTATCAGACTTGTTTTATTTTATGGGACATTTGGTTTATGTTTTAAAACACTTTGTATTTGGATATTTGTATTAAACTAAAACTCTGGTACTAGTTGACTTATTTATTATCCGCTGTGTATTTTATTTGTGCACTATTTATTTGTTGCACACACTTGACCCTTGTCATTGGGATGCGTGATCGTATTGTTATCATCCTGACATTACGATTCTCGAGGCTTTTTGTACATGGGAGTCGGGGCGTCACAAACAAGATATGGTACAGGGCTAGGTTGACGTCGAGATCACGTATAAATAGACATTATTAGTTATTACATTTATGGTGTAATACGAAACAATTTGTATGCTTTTAAATTTTATGAAATTACAGTTTCTGAACATAACGTTTACATGTAAACAACAAACGTTAAAACATGGCTTCATGTTCGAATCAATGTTCAAACAAAATACCAACGAATTCAATCTTCAAGATACTACCTTCGCACGTTTTAACGTACAAACAATCTAAACATTCGAATGATTAGAATAGATACGTGCGAACGACAAACTAACATCTGAACGTTAAAAATTTTCATTCAAACTCTTCTCCTTTAACATCTGAATGCTACATTCAGACGTCTCCAAGTTAACGTTCGAACGTAAATATCATTCGTGCGAAGCAAAAACAATGAACGTCAATTTTTTTACTTGCAAATGTTAATCAGTTTGGTTAACATTCGAACGTCAATTTATACGTGTGAACGTTACTTTCTGTGATGGATTTTAACTGTCACAAAATATCATCACGTTCGAACGTTACATCTTAGGGAAGACTGCCAACTATTACAAAAAACTTTTTATGACGGTTTTCTTATTTTTTGTGAAGGTTTCATCCATCACAAAAGCAAAATTTTGTTGTAGTGCACACACATACTATGTACAAAGATAATTACTTCACATCCTGCACAGATAATAGTCAAAGAAAATGGACATGTAGTTGTAGGTACAAAAGTTAAGCTGGGACTCCAAGCCAGCAAGAAGGTACGGCCAGTCGAATTAAGCAGCCAAATTATCATGATGTTGGGGCTTAATGATCTGAACATGGACATGGCAGTTGTAGGTACATAATTATAATGTACATTAATCACTACAACAAAAAATATTTTTTGGAACAAAAATCTTCGTCCCAAAATCCTAGAATTTAGTAACAAAAAATTTTTTGAGACGAAAAAAAGTGTCCCAATGTTGTCCCAATAAAATTGTCCCAAAAGGTATTTTAGGACAAAAATCACAAATTCGTCCCAAAAAATATCTTTTGGGACGAAATTAAGCTGGACCGTTCAATTGCATGTGAATGGAATTTTTTTTGGGACGTTTTAAATTCATCTCGGAAAGTCGTTCAAATGTCTAAAATAACATTCAAACAAGTAGGTACTATTTGAATGGGTACTTAATGGCCGGTCGATCGATTCTAGTCAGTTTGGCCAAATACACATGAAGAAACGTTCAAACAAAAAAATTCGCGATCGAACGGTCATAGTGAATTGCTTGTTCGAACGCATTCGAACGGCGTGCAAATTTTTTTACCATTTGAACTCTAACATGTGATATTCGATTGGTTATGTCCGATTTATATATGTTCGAACGTTTGATAAAAGTTCGAACAATTATTATTTTCATGGACAATACTAATTTAAAACCAAATAGATATTTATATTTTAAAAATACATTACAAGTTGTTTAATATAAATAAAACTAATCTGATAAGTCAGAACTAAATAAATAAAATACTAATAAAATTATCAATACATGATATATAATTGTTCAATAAGCAAAAACACTTCTAAAGAAAATTAATTGCTTGGAGGCCTGAATTGTTGCATAAGTATCTGTATTTGAAGTTGCATCTGTCTTAGTTGTTCTTGCATTTGGAGTTGCATCTCTCTTTGTTCATCTTCTTGCTATTTTATGCGCATCTCCATATCTCCAGTAAGAAATTCATCACAACGTTAACATACTAAACATAAGGTTTTCATAAAAATTTTCATGCTAAGAACTTAAAATTCATGACTGTTCATATTGATGTTTATGCATGACTGATTTATCTGAATTAACTGACTAATTTAACTGAACTGACTGGCCAACACACTTAACCCCATGTGTGAGGTTGTACACCTGCCCCACGTCTCGTGGCCGCTAGGAGAGCCGCTGATAGTATTCTGGCATACTATGGTGGACCACGCTTGAGTCCGTGGCTCAAACCATTCCTTAATTGACCCGATTTTGATTTAAGCATGATAACCTTCCCAAAACTCACCCAAATTTCATACCAACTCATGGAAAGAAAGCTTGACATGTTAACTAAGATCAAAATCAAGAAAAATTACAAATTTCGTGGCCTTCCAAGCACTCAAGATAGCTTTACACAAGAACACTCAAGTACTCACAAAGAACTCACTCGGTTGAACTCTTTTGATCTCTGAGAGGGGAAGTGCTCTCCAAGGCTCTAGAGGAAGGTTGGAGCTGAGGTGTGGAGGAAATGAGAGCGTGAGGGGGTCTTTTACAAGAGGCCAAGAGGAAGGGGACTTTGGCTTTGGTCAAGGGAAATGATGGAAGATGGTATATAAATTTGAAATTTCCAAATTTGTACTCCATCGCCTGTGTCAAATTGTGCAATTCAAAACAGTGCCCTATACACCATGATTTCAGTCCTATGATTGCTACATTACTCCTAAAGCAGCTGGCCAAGTTGTGGGGCAGATGAGAGGAAGAAAAAAATATCAAAACCACCCAGGGGGGCTGATGGGTTCAACTAGTTTTTCCCTTGGTAGATTTTGATTATTGCTTTGACTAATCCATCATGAAGGTGCAACCCAAAACAAGGTGATGGGGTGGAGGCGTCCTATTGAAATTTTTAGACTGCCTTCTACAATTTGCGTCCTTCTGAGCAGGCAAATAGTCGCCAACCACTGAGTGGCTACAATGGTCTTACAGTGGCTACAATGGTCTTATAGTGGTGGCCAGGTTGTGGGGTGATAATGTGATTTTCATCCTGACCGATGAGAGGTAGCGAGAACTGAAGAGAGCTGATGAAATTTGGGCGAGGAGCCTTGTCTCATGGGTAGCAAAGAGATTTCTCTCGCCCAAGGGCGAGAAGGCTTACCTCTTAGTAGGCGAGGAGATTCGCGACTAGAGGGCGAAGACTTGGATGCGAATACTTGGCGACAATGTTTTGGGCGAGAAGATTTGGCACCAATATATTCTTACCTTTTGGGTGAGAAGACTTGGGTGACTAGTCTAACTGACCAACCTTAAAGTCCAACCTAAATGATATCATGGGCAACAACTAGAAAAGGTTAGAGGAGTCTTTCATCCTTGTCAGGAGTCTTTCCACTTGATAGTCGAGATGAGTCTTTCATCCTAGTCGGGAGTCTTTCCACTTGGTAACCGAGAGGAGTCTTTCATCCTAGTCGAGAGTCTTTCCACTTAGTAGCCAAGAAGAGTCTTTCATTCTTATTAGGAGTCTTTCTACTCGGTAAGGGATAAGAGGGTCGTGTGATCTTTGTGACCTCCACACCTGTTCATTTTTATTACACATAGCATATATTCGGTAGGATAATTCATCATGACCGGGATTAATTTGCTGGTGACCAAAACCTCACGACCTTCACAAGTCAAGTCAAGCAAAGTCGGACCGCGCATCCTTTCTAACCTAACGGTGGAAACTAAAGAAAACCCAAGTCCTCAAGATGAGCAAAGGCGGAACTCGTCATGTCCTAGGTATTGCACCTTTCATAGAAGTAATGGACATTATACAGAAGATTGCTACACACGAAGGAAAAAGATGGAAGACTTAAAGGCCTGAGTAGACCATCATGAACAGGAAAGGAATGGATCACAACGCGACTACCGACCCTACTATTGAAGAGACCAAAATCGAAGAAACCAAGGTCCTATTCGTAGGAACTATAGCCCAACTCTTAGAGATCAAAACTCTGCTCCAAGAAGTGGTGCCCGAAGAAGTCAAAGTCCTATCCGTAGAAGAAGGACCATGGATCCACAAGGAGGAAGTCCGCATCGAAGAAACTTGGATAAAGAAGAGCCCCTGATAGGCGAAATCAGCACCATAGCCGAAGGATATGTTGAATCGGGGGGGGGGGGGGGGGGACCTCCTCAGCATGAAAGGCCCATGCAAGGAACTCCAGGTATGAAGAGGTATTCTTCGCCTACAAACCATCACTTAACAATAAAAATCAAACCAAAGAGCACCTTATAACTTTCGGTGAAAAATATGGAGTAGGTTTGTCACGCCCCCATGACGATGCTCTGGTGGTAACAACACAAATTGCTAACTATCGGACAAGAAGAGTATTAATCTACAACAGCAGCTTTGCCGACATCCTCTTTTGGGAGGCATTCACTAAAATGGGGATCACCCCTGATCGGCTACGACCAGGGCCTACGCCCCTTAAAGGGTTCACCTGGGATACAATCTAGCCTATAGCAGCAATCACTTTGTCCGTATTAGCTGGAACTCCCCCAAAACGACGTTTCTTATGGTAAACTTCCTGGTAGTAAAAGCCCCATCCTCATACAATGCAATTTTGAGATGCCCTTCCTTGAATCAGATGAAGTCTTTAACCTCCACATATCATCTAAAGGTGAAGTTTCCGACCTTGTCGGGAGTAGGTGTAATATGTGGCGAACAACAAACTGTAAAAGTGTAACACCCCGCCTAAAAAGGCCCTTAGGCCTTGACCTTAGTAGCCTTAATCCTAGTTAATTAGGCGTTGACCTATTTGAGAATAAGAATATTTTGGATATTTGATTTGGCAAAAAGGAGCTATACTTTGGGTTTAGAAAAATTATTAGGAGATTCTAATGCAATATTGATTTTTGAGGAAAATGAAGATTTTTGGATCTTGATTGGTTTAGTAGTATTGATTGGAGAATTTTTAGTGATTTATTAATTTTGAAGATAAGAAGCCAAGAGACCCATAAGTTAATATGGCACATTGGATGGTTGCCACAACAATGGGCTCAGAAATTTGGGTAAAATTCTTGATGGACTTAGGAAGGCCCAAGAGATTGGTTTATTAAGGGTCCAAACTTTTTGGGAATAAAGGCTTAGAAAGACACTAAGGCATTAGGCCCAACTTGATGAAAACTAGGACTAACTTGATGGACATAAGACTTTAAGCCTCTAATGCACTAAGGATGCGATGAGCAAAGGTTAAGATGTTAAAAAAACCATAAGCTCAACTTGGGAGATTTGAAGTTTTAAACCTTTCTTAGAGGATTCTAGAAAATAGGCTTAATAAAAAAGACATAAGACTATTGGGCCTAACTTAGTAAGAGTGGAGGTATTAGGCTCTTAATTATGGGTTAATTACCTATATTAAGGTTGATAGTGAGATTAGCATTAATCATGATACTTAGTGTTAATGAGTTAAGGATTAGAGAGGTAAGGCTATTAGTAATTTTGGTGAGGCTTTTTAAGACTTTAGAGCATTTATGGTCCAAACCCAAGAAAACTTTGAACCTAGCCTTAAGGAGTTCAAAACTAGTTATGGCCTAACTATAAGGAAAGCATAAGGCCTTTGGGCCAAACTTAGTATAGAATGGACCCATAGCCCAATTAGGCCAAGTCAAATCTTTTCAAGCCAAATTTATTGGATCTTTAGATTTCTTTTTAACCCTACAAATCTGTAAAATGAGGAATTTTCATTCAAAATCCAAGATCCCTTAAATCATGAGCCCATTTATTTGGCCCTTTTAAAGCCCACAAAACCCAAAGCCATGATTGGGTTTATTTTACCATTCAAGACCAAAAGCCCAATACACCATACCATTGGCCCAAATCACATCCAAGGTACCCAAATTATGTTTTGAAAATTGGCTAAAGTCATTAATCATTATACTTGATGTTAATGTACTTTAAGCCATGTTTTGAAACTTAATCATGCTTAATTTTTCTTAAAAAATTGAATTCAAATTTTCATGAATTAATACTCCTTAAACCATGATTAGACCATGTTAATATCCTAAATAAACCATCCCACATGTCATTAAGAAAAATGGCATAACAAGCTCAAACCATGCTTCAATCGGTTTTGTGTATTGCCCTTTGTAATGCTTGGACTATTTTGCCCTTGGGTCCAACATTTTTGTGGTTTTTTCTCAAGGTTAATATGGTCCTTAAAGACCTCATGAGACCCTTACAAATTTATTTTGAGTCTTAGACAAA
The DNA here is from genome assembly GCA_029856935.1 of Cyclocarya paliurus. Taxonomy (NCBI): domain Eukaryota; kingdom Viridiplantae; phylum Streptophyta; class Magnoliopsida; order Fagales; family Juglandaceae; genus Cyclocarya; species Cyclocarya paliurus. The sequence goes on along the minus strand of CM056953.1, from coordinate 18,906,513 downwards.
ATTACTTGTACAAACCAATTCCTTGAACCAAACCGGGTGCACCTTGGTTTAGTTTGTGTTGTAACCGATTGAGTCAAGTTTGAACCAGCCTCCTGCCATGGTTTGCACCACCACCCCATGCCACCTCCTTCTCTACCCAATCACCAAGAAGTACCATGACTATCATGGAGGATTTTGACTCATTTTTGCTGCCCAAAATCATCCAAAACCGAACTGATTTTCTGCCACCACAAAACCACCTCCATCCACCTGTTTTCAAAGGTTGTTTGATGGTTTTTCTGCCACCCAAATGATGCCCCACGACCAGACCTTCCTTCTAGGATCAATGTAGCAACTGTGGAGAGGAAATCATGGTGGTTTTAGGCCACTATTACCCTTGCACAAGCTGACCTAAGCTCATGCAAGCAAATCTAGAAGTTTTCCATATTTAAGCACCTCCCACTTCATCCAATCATCAAGCACCCAAGCCAACGCCCCTCACCCCTTGGCCTCCTATAAATAATTTCCTCCACTTCTCATTTCACTCACACCATAGCTCCAAGCATCCTCTTGAATCTTGAGAGCATTTCCCCCCTCTTAGAGATCAAGAGTGCAAACCAAGTGAGTTTTGGTGAGTTCTTGAATGTTCTTGTGTAAGACAGTCTAGAGTGCTTGGAAGGCCAATTTGTAAGTTTTCTTATTTTTGATCTTATCTAGCATTTCAAGCTTTGTTTACAAGTGTTGGTACGAAATTTGGTTGAGTTTTGAGAAAGTTATGATGCTTAATGCAAAACCAGGTCAATTAAAGGAAGGTTTGAATGATTGAATGTTTTAGATAGAAATTTAGCTATGGCATGTACTAAGCATGATTTTATATGATCTATCATTATCCTAAAATGATTATAGAATGTTAAATTTGTGGTTAGAAGCATGTCATGATAGGTTTTAAATCTATCTTGTTTTGATCTTCAAGCATGGATCGGTTTTAAGCATATTGGTGATTAAGGATTTCTTAGCTTTGATTAAGTATTGGGATGAATTTGATTACTCAAGGATCAGACTTAATAATGTCCCTAAATATGTTAGTGATCATTAGTGATTAACAAAAATCTCATATGCATGCATTCATAGGGATCAATAGTTGAAAATACACATAGGCATCAACTAGGATGCATGCCACTGGTTGGGACTAATTGGACAAGTTTCACTTGAATTTTGAAAATCCAAGGGCATATATGGTTTTAGAATACCAAAAATATGAAGTCCATGAAATTTGGTTAAATTTAGAGTTCGTTTGCAATTGGTGAAAATTTAGGGCTTAAATGGCAATTTTTGAAAGTCTAGAGATATTTTTGTAAATACCCAATTTTTGGAGCCTTTGATTTTTGAACCTATCTATGAGAGTATTAACCCTAACTTAGTATACACATGATTTATGCAGCTACGACACAAATTTCAAATTCTCCATAAATTTGTAAGTTGGCCTCTAACTTACACCTTGATAGATTATTTATGAATTATTGATAAATGCTCATTTCATACTTCAATTATCATTTTTAGCATAAATTATCATTTTATATGATTCATTGAGTGCATACCTACATTACATGTGACATTTTTATCATTTTTGCATATTACATTTATAAATGTCATATTTGCATGAAATTTACTATATACGCACATGTCATGAGAAACATTTTCCAAAGCATAGCATGAAAATCATTTTATCATGACCCCAAACATCAGGATGGAGAATTATCCTGATGGAACTCTCCTATCTACTCTGGAGTGTTTAATAATGGAGTGGTAACCCCTAAGTTAACGAAGAACAGTCAACGGGCTTCGAATGAGTTCTTTTTAAAGAACGGCAGAGCTAAGTCAACATGTTATGACACCTAACGCTGGTGGGTGTACAAGTCATGAATTTTATGATGTTATGTTCTATTTATCAATGCATTGAGAACGAGTCTATAGACAACGTAGTTTCAAAGAGAGTTGTACTACGGTCACCGGCAGGTACTCACAGTGCATATGGAGAACTGTGACATTATCACACGTTATGTTATTAATTAAGATAATGATGTAAATCTATGATGATGAAAGTTTATGATGAAATTTTTATGAAAAAAGTTATGTTTTCTAAAAAATGATGATGAAATTATTTACTGAGTAAAAACCCGTGCCTCCATATTTTTTAAAAATGTTGAGGAATCTAGATGGGAGACATGCATACTGATTTTCTACATCTCATGCATTGCATATTTATTATTTTTCATGATTGATTTATCTTTGTGCCAGTTAGTTGTTTAACTTACTGAGATTTCGAGTAAATCTCACCCTTTTATGGGACCACTATCATTCCACTTGGAATGATAGAAGTTGTGTCAGGAATCAACAAGGATGGGATTGATGTAGCACTAGATCCGCATGTTTGAGGAGTAGCCAGATTTTGTGAAGAAGCTAGATTTAATACTGATGTTTATAGCCCAAGTTCTTCATGCTTTAGAACGCATGAAGAGAATAATATGACTTTGTATACAAGTATATGCTACATTGGTATTTTGAACACAATAATTTTTTAATGAAGTTGGGATGTTTTTAGTTATTCTGACATATCTTACATTTTAACCTTTTATTTCCGTTGCGATTATTGCATACTAAGGTCTATTGCATATTAACTGTCATGTACGGGGGTATGTAACCTTGTGTTCCATGTCCCGACACTCGAAGTCTCCGTTCCATCCCAAGCGAAGATTGGGGGTGTCACAAAAAGATTGCTATACTCGAGAAATGAAGTCTAAAGCAATAGTTGTACAAACCCTTGAAGCAAACCACAAAGAAGAAATCTTAGCACCGCCTCCGGCATTAACAGACCTAGATAGAGAGATGAGAGACAAAGTGGCTCTACGGCAGGTAGATCCCATGAACCATTAGTTTTGGTACCAGTAGACCCCAAGAAACTGGAACATACCGTGTGACTAGGAACTAAGATGTCTACCGAGCTAAGCCAGTCCATGAGGCAACTTCTCACTGAACATTGGGATGTGTTCGCTTGGAGTCATGAAGAAATCCCTGGCATCAATGTCTCAGTAATAAAACACCAACTTAGTGTAAATCCTAAGGCAAAAAAGGTCAAACAAAAAGGTCGTTGCTTTAGTGGAGAGAAGTATGCGGCTATTGTCGGGGAAGTAGATCGCCTTTTGGCCCCCAGGGTTCATCCGAGAAGTTCATTATCCCGAATGGCTTTTCAATGTCGTGTTAGTCAAAAAAGCAAGTGGAAAGTGGAGAATGTGTGTAGAATTTACTGACCTAAATAAAGCCTGTCCTAAAGACAGCTTTCCCCTATCAGGGATAGACTTAATAGTGGATTCAACAGTCGGACACACCCTACTTAGCTTTATGAATGTGTACTCTGGATACAACTAGATCAAGATAGGCTCTGATGATGAGGAGAAAACTGCATTTATCATAGACCGAGGCCTCTACTGCTACAGGGCAATGCCATTCGATCTCAAAAATGCGGGAGCAATGTACTAGCGACTAGTCAACCGAATGTTCAAAAACCAAATCGGGCAAAATATGGAGGGATATCTAGATGACCTTTCGGTTAAAAATAAGAAACCAGAACAACATCTTGATGATCTACGGGAAGCTTTTATGGTACTTAGAAAATAAAAAATAAAGATCAATCCGCAAAAGTGTGTTTTCGGAGTTGAGTCAGGAAAATTCTTGGGATTCATGGTCTCTAAACAAGGAATCGAGGCTAAGCTAAAAAAATTCAAAGCGATTGTAGATAGGCCGCCACCTCGAACAATCAATGAGGTTCAAAGACTCGTTGGGAGGTTAGCAACCCTGAGCCGATTCATTGCAAAATTGATTGACCAATGTCTTCCTTTCTTTAAAGTCCTAAGAAAAGCGCAAAAATGGGACGAAGAGTGCGAACAGACCTTCAGCGAGTTAAAGAAATACCTGGCCCATCCACCTCTACTCAGTCAAACCACATTAGGAGAAGATTTGACTGCTTACCTGGCAGTATCACCTAATGCAGTATCCACCGTATTGACTCAGAAAGAGGAAGGAATTCAATGGCCTGTTTATTACGTAAGTAGGGCCTTTCAAGGTGCAGAAGCCAGGTATCCTCGAACGGAAATGTTAGCGTTCACTTTGGTGATTGTTGCCAGACAGTTAAGACCATTATTGACTCACCCAATAAAAGTACTGACTGATGTCCCGCTGAGAAAAATATTACAAAAACCTGATACATCTGGTCGAATGACTAACTGGATGGTCGAATTAAGTGAATTCGAAATTGAGTACCTTCCACATACAATAATTAAGGGCCAGGTTCTGACAGATTTTGTAGCCAAATTCTCAAACTTCCCAGAGGAGATAATCATTATGCCCCAGGACAAGCCTTGGAAGATCTACGTCAATGGCTCGTCCTGCTGGGCTGAAGGAGGAGTAGGAGTACACATAATTACAGACTCAGGAGAAAAGCCAGACTATGCACTCAAGCTCGGGTTCAAAGTCACCAATTGTCAGGTCTGACGATTGCTAGATCATTAGGAGCCACCAAAGTCGAAGTAAAAGCTGACTCCCAGATAGTAGTTGGGCAAGTGACCGGGCAATTTCTTGCTAAAGGAGAGAATTTGAAGAAATACCTCCAACGAGTAGGAGAAGAGCGTGACCTATTCTAATATTCTTCTGTCCAACAGATCTCAAGGGGAGAAAACCAGGAAGCAGACCGCTTAGCAAAAGCTGCCTCAGGTCAAGTAGAAACGCCTCTTCTGGATCACACCATGATTCGGACTATTGACATAGCAGCAGTTAGGATTCAAATGTCCACAATCGAGGTCATACAATCCCCAGAATGGGCCATTGACATCCTAACATTTCTTCAAGAGGAACTTCTTCTAAATGACCAAGAGGAAGCACGAAGGGTTAGGAATAGAGTCACTCGCTTCACGTTGATAGAAGGAGTCTTGTATAAAGGAGGCTACACTGAACCTCTATTAAGATGCATCTTTTCGAGCAAGCCCAGTACGTTCTAGCAGAGATACACAAAGGAGTTTATGATAATCACACAGGTGGAAGGGCACTAGCGGTGCGAGCTACATGGGCAGGGTACTATTGGCCTAACTCTCATAGGGATGTAGAAGATTTTGTAAGAAAATGCCTCAAATGCCAGGAATACGCTCCTATTCCTCATAGCCCACCCGAAAAACTTACATCTATCACTTCCCCATGGCCCTTCGCACAATGGGGATTGGACCTCATTGGCCCTCCCCCTACGGGCAAAGGAGGAGTAAAGTTTGTTGTAGTACAGTTGATTAATTCGCAAAATGGGTGGAAGCAGAAGCCCTAGCAACGATCACAACATGGGCGATTACAAATTTCCTTTGGAAATCTATAATTTTCCACTTCGGAATTCCCAAATGCTTCGTATCAAACAATGGAAGACAATTCAATTACTCCCATTATCAAGAATGGTGTTCAGAGCTCAAGATCAAAACAAAGTACTCTCCTCGGTGACATTCGCAAGCCAATGGGCAAGTAGAAGCAACCAACAAAACACTATTCAACTTCTTGAAGAAACAACTGGGAAGCCAAAAGGGGGAATTGGCTGAAAAACTTCCCGGCACATTGTGGGCCATCAGTAAGGACTCCTATTGGGGAAACTCCCTTCGCCCTCGTCTATGGAACTGAAGCCATTATACCAGCTGAAGTGGTTGTACCCCCATACTATGTATAACATTTCGACAAAGAGAACAACAACGAAAGATTGAGAGAAAACCTAGACTTCTTAGAAGAAATGTGGGAGGAAGCAGTAAGCCAAGCATCTGCCAACAAACGGAAAGTTGAACAGTACTTTAACAAACGAGTATGACCCCACACCTTCAAGGTGGGAGATATGATTTTAAAAAAAATGGGAGTCACTACTCAGGAAGAGGGCAAGCTAGGCCCCAAATGGGAAGGGTCATATTTAGTAACAGCAACCGGGAGACCTGGCTCTTATCGACTTAAGAACCAAGAAGGCCACAAATTGTCTGGGTCACCCATGGAATGCCAAGCACTTAGGGAAGTATTTCTTATAAAAAGCCAAAAAGGGCCATACAGTGTAAGGTTGTAATTTGTTCAATCAAATTTTTCTTTAACTAATTTTGAATATTGCATTGTCTTGTCTCCCACAAATAGCTCAAATCAAACAAGTCCGGTCTCTAGATTGGCCACGAAGCTTTAGCTCGAGACCAGAGCCATGAGCTTGTCCTCATGATAGCTATTCAGAACGCAACTCTTATGACTTGCCGAGCTTCGTGCAAGGTTGTGCCTGTGATGCATTGGCTAAGGAGCAGGGCCCTTGGGCTCTGTCAACCCATAAGAAGCAATCGAAATACAAGCCAGTCTCTAAATTGGACTTGTTGGCCTTCATGAGGTACAAGCCCAGTCCCTAGATTGGCAGCGAAGTATTAACTAAGCTCATGGCTTGGTAAGCTTTGTGCAAGGTAGCTATCTGCGATGCATTGGCTAGGGAGTAGGGCCCTCAGGCTCCGCCAACCAACCAGAGCCAGTAGGAACACAAGCTAGTCCCTAGATCATACTTGCCAACCTTCGAGGGATACAAGCCAAGTCCCTAGATTGGCCATGAAGTATTAGCCAAGCATTAGAGTTATGAGCTCTGCCTTGATAATAGCTATTCGGAATGCAAGTCCCACGGCTTATCGAGCTTCATGCAAGGTTGTTACCTGCAATGAATTGGTTAGGGAGTAGGGCCCCTGAGTTCTGTCATCCCACAAGAGCTAGTCGAAACACAAGTTAGTCTCTAGATTGGACTTGCCGATCGTCGTAGGGTACAAACCTAGTCCCTAGATTGGCAATGAAGTATTAACAAAGCTCATGGCTTGTTGAGCTTTGTGCAAGGTTGTTGCCTGCAATGCATTGGCTAAGAAGCAGGGCCATTGGGCTCTGTCAACCCACAAGAGCCAGTCGGAATACAAGCTAGTCTCTAGTTGGACTTATCGACCTTCGTGGGGTACAAGCCCAGTCCCATGACTGGCCACAAAGGAAAGGGTGCAAAAATGGAATGCTGCAACGAGAATACAGAAATCCTACAAGGAGTTCAAATCAAACAAGCCTGGTCTCTAGATTGGCCATGAGCTCAGGACCAGAGCCATGAGCTTTGTCCTGATGATAGCTCTTTATAACGCAATCCCATGAATTGTCGAGTTTCGTGCAAGGTTGCTGCCTAGATGCATTGGTTAGGGAACATGGCCTTCGGGCTTTGCCAACCCACAAGAGCCAAGCAAAACACAATCCAGTCTCTAGATTGGACTTGCTGGCCTTCACGGGGTACAAGCCCAGTCCCTAGATTGGCCACGAAGTATTAACTAAGCTCATGGCTTGTTGAACATTGTGCAAGGTTGTTGCCTACAATGCATTGGCAAGGGAGTAGGGCCCTACCAACCCACCATACCTAGTTGGAATACAAGCCAGTCCCTAGACCGGACTTGCCGGCCTTCATGGGGTAAAAGCCTAGTCCCTAGATTGGTCATGAAGTATTAGTCAAGGACCGGAGCCATGAGCTCTGCCCTGATAATGGCTATTCAGAATGCAAGTCCCATGGCTTTTCGAGCTTCGTGCAAGGTCACTGGGTGCATTACATTAGCTGGAGAGCAGTGCCCTTGGGCTCTATCAACCCACAAAAGTCAGTTGGAATACAAGCCAGTCTCTAGATTGGACTTGCTGGCCTTTGAGGGCTATAAGCCCAGTCCCATGTCTGGCCACAAAGGAAAGGCAACAAAAATGAAATGTAGCAGGGAGAAAACGGAAATCCTACAAGGAGTTCAAATCAAACAAGCTCACTCTCTAGATTGGCCATGAAGCTTTAACTCGAGACCAGATCCACGAGCTTTGTTCTGATGATAGCTATTCGGAATGCAAGTCCCATGACATGCCGAGCTTTGTGCTAGATTGCGGCCTGTGATGCATTGGCTAGGGAGTAGGGCCCTCAAACTTTGCCAACCCATAAGAGCCAGTTGCGACACAAGCCAGTCTCTAGATTGGACTTGCCGGCCTTCGCAGGGTACAAGCCCTGTCCTTAAATTGGCCACGAAGTATTAACTAAGCTCATGGCTTGTTGAGCTTTGTGCAAGGTTACTGCTTGCGATACATTGGCTAGGGAGCAGGGCCCTCGGTCTCTACCAACTCACAAGAGCCAGTCGCAACAGAAGCCAATTGCTAGATTCGACTTGCCGGCCTTCGCGGGGTACAAGCCCAAACCCTATATTGGCTAGGATGTATTAGGCAAGCACCAGAGCCATGAGCTCTGCCTAATAATAGCTATTCGGAATGCAAGTCCCAAGACTTCTTGAGCTTTGTGCAAGGTTGCTACTTGAGATGCATTGGTTAAGAAGCAGGTGAGTTCTGTCATCCCACAAGAGCTAGTCGAAATACAAGTCGTCTCTCGATTGGACTTGTCGGCCTTCGTAGGGTACAAGCCCAACCCCTAGATTGGCCATGAAGTTTTAACTAAGCTCATGGCTTGTTAAGCTTTGTGCATGGTTGTTGCCTGTGATGCATTGGCTAGGGAGAAGGGCCCTTGGGCTCTGTCAACCCACAAGTGCCAGTCGAAATACAAGCTAGCCTCTAGATTGGACTTGCCGGCTTTCACGAGGTACAAGCCCAGTCTTATAACTGGCCACAAAGGAAAGGGAGCAAAAATGGAATGCAACAAGGAGAAAATGGAAATGCTGGAAGGAGGTCAAATCAAACAAGCCTGGTCTCTAGTTTGGTCATGAAGCTTTAGCTCGAGACCAGACCCATGCACTTTGTCCTGATTATAGCTATTTAGAACGCAAGTCCCATGACTTACCGAGCTTCATGTAAGGTTGCTGCCTGCGATGCATTGGCTAGGGAGCAGGGCCTTCAGGCTCTACCAACCCATAAAAGCCAGTTGAAACACAAGCCAGTTTCTAGATTGGACTTGCTGGCCTTTGTGGGGTATAAGCGCAGTCTCTAGATTGGCCACGAAGTATTAACTAAGCTCATGGCTTGTTGAGCTTTGTGCAAGGTTGCTGTCTACGATGCATTGGCTAGGGAGCAAGGCCCTCGGGCTCTGCCAAACCACCAAAGCCAGTCGAAGCACAAGCCGATCCCTAAATCAAACTTTCCAGCCTTCAAGGGGTACAAGCCCAATCCCTAGATTGGCCACGAAGTATTAGCCAAGCACCGAAGCCATGAGCCCTACCTTGATAATAGCTATTTGGAATGCAAGTCCTACGGCTTGTCGAGCTTTGTGCAAGGTTGCTACCTGCGATGCATTGGTTAGGGAGTAGGGCCAATGAGTTTTGTCATCCCACAAGAGCTAGTTGAAATACAAGTCATTTCTCGATTGGAATTGTCGGCCTTCGCAGGGTACAAGCCCAATCCCTAGATTAGCCATGAAGTATTAACTGAGCTCATGGCTTGTTGAACTTTGTGCAAGGTTGTTGCCTGCAATGCAGTAGCTAGGGAGCAAGGCCCTTGGGCTCCATCAACCCACAAGAGCCAGTTGGAATACAAGCCAGTCTCTAAATTGGACTTGCCGGCCTTCGCGGGGTACAAGCCTAGTCCCATGACTGGCCACAAAGAAAAGGGAGCAAAAATGGAATGCAGCAAGGAGAATACAAAAATCCTACAAGGAGTTCAAATCAAACAAGCCCGGTCTCTAGATTGGCCACATAGCTTTAGCTCGGGACCAGAGCCATGAGCCTTGTCCTGATGATAGCTCTTTGTAAGGCAAGTCCCATGAATAGTCGAGTTTCATGCAAGGTTGCTGCCTGGATGCATTTGTTAGGGAGCAGGGCCTTCAGGCTCTACCAACCCACAAGCGCCAGTCGAAATACAATCCAAGTCTCTAGATTGGACTTGCTGGCCTTTGCGGGGTACAAGCCTAGTCCTTAGATTGGTCACGAAGTATTTACTAGGCTCATGGCTTGTGCAAGTCCCATGGCTTATCGAGCTTCGTACAAGGTCGTTGCATGCATTGCATTGGCTTGGGAGTAGGGCCCTTGGGCTCTGTCAACCCACAAGAGTCAGTCGGAATACAAGCTAGTCTCTAGATTGGACTTGCTGGCCTTCACGGGGAACAAGCCCAGTCCCATGACTAGCCACAAAAGAAAGGGAGCAAAAATGAAATGCAATAAGGAGAATACGAAAATCCTACAAGGAGTTCAAATCAAACAAGCCCGGTCTCTAGATTGGCCATGAAGCTTTAACTCGGGACCACATCCATGAGCTTTGTTCTGATGATAGCTATTCGGAACGCAAATCCCCTGACTTGCCGAACTTTGTGCTAGATTGAGGCCTGTGATGTACTGGTTAGGGAGCAAGGCCCTCGAGCTTTGCCAACCCACAAGAGCTAGTTGGGACACACGCCAGTCTCTAGATTAGACTTGTTGGCCTTCGCAGGGTACAAGCCCTGTCCTTAGATTGGCCATGAAGTATTAACTAAGCTCATGGCTTGTTGAGCTTTGTGCAAGGTTGCTACCTACTATGCATTGGCTAGAGAGCAAGGCCCTAGGGCGCTACCAACCCACAAGAGCTAGTCGTAACACAAGCCAGTCCCTAGATCGGACTTGCTGGCCTTCGCGGGGTACAAGCCGAGTCCTTAGATTGGCCAGGAAGTATTAGGCAAGCACCGGAGCCATGAGCTCTACCCTAATAATGGCCATTCGGAATGCAAGTCCCACGGCTTGTCGAGCTTCATGCAAGGTTGCTGCCTGCGATACATTGGCTAGGGAGCAAGGCCCATAGGCTCCGCTAACCCACCAGAGCCAGTTGGAACACAAGCCAATCTCTAGATTGGACTTGCCAGCCTTTGTAAGGTACAAACCTAGTCCCTAGATTGGCCACGAGGTTTTAACTAAGCTCATGGCTTGTGAAGCTTTGTGCAAGGTTGCTGCCTGCGATGCATTGGCTAGGGAGTATGGCCTTCGGGCTCTGCCAACCCATAAGAGCCAGTCGAAACACAAGCCGGTCTCTAGATTGGATTTGCCGGCCTTCGCGGGGTACAAGCCCAATCCCTAGATTGGCCACAAAGTATTAACTAAGCTCATGGCTTGTTGAACTTTGTGCAAGGTTGTTTCTGCAATGCATTGGCTAGGGAGCAGGGCCCTCAGACTTTGCCAAACCACCAGAGCCAGTAGAAACACAAGTTGGTGCCTAGATTGGACTTGCCGACCTTTGCGGGGTAAAAGCCTAGTCCCTAGATTGGCCACAAAGTATGGGCCAAGGACCGAAGCCATGAGCTCTGCCTTGATAACGGCTATTCGAAATGCAAGTCCCACGGCTTGTTGAGCTTAGTGTAAGGTTGCTACCTGCGTTGCATTGGCTAGGGAGCAGGGCCCTTGGGCTCTGTCAACCCACAAGAGCCAGTTGGAATACAAGCTAGTCTCTAGATTGGACTTGCCAGCCTTCGCGGGGTACAAGTCCAGTCCCATGACTGGCCACAAAGGAAATGGAGCAAAAATGGAATGCAGCAAGGAGAATACGGAAATCCTACATGGAGTTCAAATCAAACAAGCCCGGTCTCTAGATTGGCCTCAAAGCTTTAGCTCGAGACCAGAGCCATGAGCTTTGTCCTGATGATAGCTATTCAAAACGTAAGTCCCATGACTTTTCGAGCTTCGTGCAAGGTTGGTGCCTGCAATACATTGGCTAAGGAGCAGGGCCCTCGGCCTCTGCCAACCCACAAGAGCCAGTTGGAATACAAGCTAGTCTCTAGATTGGACTTAACGGCCTTCGTGGGTTATAATTCTAGTCCTATGGCTGGTAACAAAGGAAAGAAAGCAAAAATGGAATGCAACAAGGAGAATATGGAAATTCTACAAACAAAATCTTACAAACAGGTATACAAAAATTCACCATAAAGTCATTTTATTGTCCAAACAAGATTACATGAAGAAAATTACATTATCGGAAGTTACAAAGTACAGAAAGAAAAGTCTTGTCCGAACAACAATACGGTATATCCCTCAAGAGAAGGGCATCCAGTGGGACCCAATTTCATCCAAACAGAAGAAAAATACTCAGCAGTGAGGTGTCTTGATCAAGAAGAAGGGCACCCGGTAGATCTCAGGTTCGTCTGAGCAGAAGCAGGATGCTTAGCAATGCCATATCTCCCTCACGCAATACTGAGCAGGGCACTCAGCATTGCGATATCTTCCTCCTCAGAAAGGAGAGGGGAAGGAAAAGGGGAGAGGGATCGGCATACAGTGGAACCCCTCCCAGATTCCCAGGAGGGCGAACAAGGTTTAGGGTCGGCTGAGGTGGAAGATGTGGAGGACAGACAGATGTTGAAGCAACAAACGAAATCAACTCCAAAGAGTTGATTTCTACCTTGAACCGTCTGTTCCTACCCTCCTCGGTCTCCACCATCATGCCAATTTCCTATTCTTGCTCCACTTAGGACTTGCAGGTAGCAAGCTCCTATGTAATAGCTTCGGGAGTTGGCCCCTGTAAGCAAAGAGGCATGAACAAGCGAGGCACTATAAGCAAAAGGGCAATAACATAAAGTATGGACAGCTTATTTCCCTGATACTCAAACCACCATTGCCAATGACAGCTTGAACACCATAAGAGAAAGCATCACCCCCTATGAAGCCCAGAAGAAAAGGAGAAATGCATGGAAAATCACCAAATTTGGGAGAATAAATAAAGACGTAGAATCGGAAGAATCCCTCAGAAAAGGGAGAAGCCCCTTTTATAGGCAAGAATGGCGTTTGGTATACCAAGGTGCCATAACTCCTGAAACCTTCCCAACTGTTCACGTTTTTCCAAGATCTCCCCAATTGTCCACGTGTCTCCCATGGGAAACCATTGTCCCTTGGAACTCGGAAAATACAGAAACGGCAACCGACGCATTACATAGAGTTCATGAAAAAATTAATGACAGAGTTAAATATGGATTTAATGGGGTGATAGAGTTAAATGCAAAATTAATGGGTTAACAGAGTTAATTGCATAGTTAATGGGGAATTAGTAATGGACTCAACTCCCCTGGTGAATTAAGTAGCATTCAAAGCAGACAAAACTTGAAGAGACGTCGATAAAGTGATCTCAGGACCAACAGAGAATCAACAGTAGATCAAAGGATTCACGTGCGTAAAAAGTTCATAGGCGATCAGAAAGGAGTCTTCATCGGTACGAAGAGGTACCACTCGGAAATCACACATATAAGAGTTCCTGCTCGATACCCATCTATATAAAAGAGTCTTACTCAGTACGTCCCCAACGAAGAAGTGCAGCTCGGCAAACATCTAACAAAGGAACCCAACCCCAGTTTCCCTCAAACAAGAAAGAGACTAGCTTTGCTTTCATCAATCAAAGGATACCATGTTCAATTTCTATCAACAATAAGTCAAGATGCACAGTTCAATGAAGGAAAACCAGCAAATATAGCAAGTAGTAAAAGAAGACAAAATAGAAGGTATATTTATTTATACAAAACCAAAGGTATATTCATTTATACAAAAATTGTGAACATCACATATAAAACTCATGCTGGTCTAGTAACGCAAACAACAGGAGGAGCTCAAGGTTAAGAAGGAGCGTCACGGAAAGCTAGAGGCATGTCTGCTATGCCCATGGTCAGCATTTCATAATAGGCTGACTTATTCGGAAGGAGTCCACGAAGATTTAGAGTACAAAGATCAGTCTGAGGATTTTCAATCAACACCTCCCGAAGGCGTTCGAGACCTTCCTTATACCCATAAATCCAAGCATTATTGTATAGAGTAGGAGCCTGTATGAGTTGAAATTCAATAAGGTTTGCACGACGCCGGGCTGCATCCAGGGAATATTCCAGATGGGAAACCTTGAGTTGGAGCTTCCGCGTTGAAGCTCTTAACTTGTCTCCTGAGGTAGCAATCCCTATATATTTGTGGAACATTTGGCATCGAATCTTGAAGGCACGCCTTTTTTCCTTTGCCAATATCTCAATGGCTTCCTTACACTGCCTCAACTCTTCTTGGATGGGCTCCAACTCACACTCCAGCCCTAAACATCAGATTGGGCTTTTTCCCTCTCAGTAAGAAGAAGCTCGGACAGGACTTGAAGATCCTCAATCTCTTTTTTAGCAAATTCCAACTCTTGGACCTTTGAAGAAATCTCTGTATGGTTTTCCTCGATCTCCAGGTCTCTCAGCTGAATCTCCTTGTCTTTAAGCTCGATCTCCATGGCCATCATTTGGACCTTATGCTCCATCACCTTTATCCTACGCTCCATTTCCTCAGCCTCCTTCCATTGAGGACGGATTTTCTGATGACAAACCTCATTGTCCCCCCTTAGGGAATCATTCTCCACGTTTAAAACATGGAGGTCATCGCTCATTTTCTTCCCCTGCAAGTGCATAAGGTTGTTTAATGCCTTCTGAGCTCTAAAATCCTCTTCGAGAGCTTCTTGCTCTCGAGAAACCATCTTGGCAAGTTGATCAGCGGCCTGAAAAATCAGAAAGACATGAAATTTATAAGCAAAATACAAAAGCTGGAAACCCATTAATGGAAAAGAAATGCTTACTTTAGCAAACAGGGGCCTAAACTTCTGAGCCTGCGCTTCGAAGGATTCTGTCGGTGCCTTCTAAAAACCTGGCCTAGTCTCCTGCAACTTTTCTCTCCTCGAAGGGAAAGAAGGTTCTATGCGGACTAATGGCAGGATGACTTCATCAAGCACAGACGGCAGACCAAACCCCTCCTCGTATTGAATAGGAACTTCTGCTCGGGGAATCTAAGGAGGAACAGGTGAAGAGCCTGACTACTCTGTAGCCCAAGCCGAGCTCTCACCTTAAGAAACCCCAGAACGGTGGAACTGTTCTTCAGCTCGAGTGAAGCCCTCACCCTGAGAAGCCCAAGGATGGGGAGAACCATTCCCAAGTGAAGAGGAAGCAGACAAAGAACTATCCTCCACTAGAACAACGTCTTCGTTGTATGGAGGGATAGTTTCAGTTTGGGGGATTGTAGATTCTTGGAACGGATGAATAGATCAGCATAAGACATGCGTAAAAAAAGGGGGGGAAGTTTTGAACAAAAAGTGCAAGAAACAAATACTTGACAAACTATAGGTGTAGGGATAACTTCTAGAACCACGAAGGGAATCGGCTCTGACATTGGGACAAAATTCATCCCAGTAACGACCGGGATGTTCGATTCAGGAGTAAGGGGAAGAGTTGATTCCAACATTGATGAGGAGGTTGGAATTTCATATAGGACTGGCTCTACAGCCACCTCAGGACATGGTTCCATAGTCGTGGAAGGAATCGGCTCCTCTTCTCCAATGGGTGTAACCTCCTCATCCATTGTCAAGGGCAAAACTAGAGGGATAGCAAGACCTTCCAGAAGAGGAACTGCATGGAAACTTGGGGGAGGTAGACTTGAGAGCTCCGGGGGTGAAACAGGGGTAGTAACTAAACACTTGCAGAAGGAAGCTTCGACCTCGAGAAGGAAAAGGAGTTGGCTTGTACACTGGTAGCTCATGTTGCTAGACCAGGACCTCGAGAAGCCGAACGATCAAAGAAGAGAAGAGAAAAGCAATAGCAATATCAGCTTCATCTCCTTAGGAGGGCTTGAAAAACAAAACAAATTTTTATTATCCTTTATTTTAATGAGTGTAATGAAAAGGAAAAGAGCCTTAAAATCTTAAGAAATTACCTATCAATGGGTTATCCGCTGGGACTCGGCAAGAAGGAAGGGAACCAGTCTCTGGAGCAGCTTGGTGGGAAGGAGCAACTCAGTGAGAACTGCTCTTTAGAATAGCTCAGTGAGAACTTCTTAAAGGAGCACCTCGGTGGGAACTACTCTATTGAGCCACTCGATGGAGTAGGACACGAAGGATTTGCAGGGATCTCCTGGGTAGGCACCAGCTGAGTAGGAACAGAAGCACCTTCCTCTATTCGGGACTACTTTGTGCAGTTACCTTCGGGTGGAGAGGCTGTGTGGCGCTTCTCGTTCGGAGGGAAGAGTGGAACCATTAAAAACTCTCGACCTAGCATGTGCGAGCGATGGGGAAGCACAATGTAACGCTGAATGTTTTTGTCACTTAGCAACGAATCAGACTCAGAAAGAGTTGGATGAGCCACTGCCCAACTCATTACAGAAGTAACCCCGAATTCTTCTCTCTCCGACAACTTTATGTTTGGAAGTCGGAATCTTACCCCACACGGATCGGAAAAGGAATTCCTTATATTCTTGCTCTTCTTTCGGATACTCCCAACTTGTGCCAAACATGAAAAAGAATCGTCGGTGCCAATCCTTTGTTGAAGAATAATTTCTCTCCAGAGTAGTAAAACTTTTCTCAGTGGAGTGGGATTGGAAACTGCAAACGTTCCCACCAAGCCGGTTGATACGGTACACTGACAGGAACTCTCGAGCTGTCAAGTTGGGGTAGTCTTCTGAATCATCCAGAGCAATTTGAAAGCAATGCAACTAGCCATTATGAAAAGCCAGACATTGGGGCTAGTTACAAAAAATCCAAAATGTCACGCACAGGATAGCAGAATGGCAAGCGTAGTCCGTTGGAGAACATGTACGGATAGAGAGCCACCCTGGTCGCTAGACCATCCGCATCAACCATCGGAATGTGAGAACTAAGGGCTTCCAGAGCGGTGTCAGGAGGGATAAAGTACTATCTGCAGAATGAACGGAGATCATTATTGGTCATGATCGACATCCATCGTTTCCCAGCAAAGTAGCTAAACCCGGCTTCATTAACACTTTGTTTAGTCATGGGAAAGGAGGAGGAGAGTTTAGAGATTTCGAGAGTTAGAAGGACGAAGAGAGAAGTCGAGACAGAAATGGAAAAGAGGCAAGAGAGGAGGAGGGAATGAATAAAAATTTTGGGATGCCTCGGCCATAGGAATACATAATGACATTTACCTACCGCACGCGTGTGTAAAATGAACCAATCCCAGGCAACGTTGAAGTTCACACTAGGAGGCAACTTTAATTAATGAGAACAACATTAATGGTTAATCATACTCATTAATGCCAGAGATCGGTACGTATCCCATTAGATATGGAGATCGGTTCGCATCAATAGTGAATAGATAAGTGCCCGTTCACCTTCTACATGTCCAT
Source organism: Cyclocarya paliurus (assembly GCA_029856935.1). Taxonomy (NCBI): domain Eukaryota; kingdom Viridiplantae; phylum Streptophyta; class Magnoliopsida; order Fagales; family Juglandaceae; genus Cyclocarya; species Cyclocarya paliurus. The sequence continues at coordinate 18,889,429 of CM056953.1, read as the reverse complement.
CCAAGTTAGAAATCTTCATAGAGGTTCTAAAAAAAAACTTCTTATAATTTCCAGCCCACAAGTGTGCTACAAATTTGTGGGATACTGTGAATGGGGAAAATCTCTTGGGCTGAATAAACCCCCTAGGGCCAAGCCAAAAACGAGGCCCAAGTAAAAGCCCAGATGCAAGATCTGGGATAGATTGAATAAATTAAGAGATCTTGTGTCAGGACCTGGGAAGGAGACTAGGATCGGGCCATGCTTACGTCAAGAACCAAGTCAAAGGATACGGGAGAAGCTTAAGGAGGAAGGAATACAACAATCAATGTGAGTCGGGAATAAGTATGTCAGTTCACACCAAGCATTAATGAGATGGGAGGAATTCAGGATAGAAAACACGCCGCATTCAATACGGCCCAGAGTAGAAGGCATGCCGCATTCAATGCGACCCAAGACCCTAGCAACGCATAGCAACCCTGAGCACTTCCTAGCTCAGCGAATTGATGGCACAAATGTAGCTCAGCAAGTAGACAACATAAAAATATTACCTCCTGTTATGCAACACTCCACTACCGAGACCAGGTCTGCAAGTATAAATAAACACTACCAGCAACAAACAGATGATCTCTCATTTTAACTATTGCTCATCTTCATCTTCTACACGATAACTAACTTAAGTATCGGAAGAACAACAGACCTCGAGGTCCCCCCTTTTACTGTGCAGGTCATTGCTCGAACATTGCTGGCGTAGAGTTGCCTAGGCCCGCAAAACATGACAACAACACATAGGATTAAACTTCATTTGATAGATCAACTAGCTAGTTCGTTTTCATTTTTTTAAAAAAATATGTTTTAAACATGTAAAAAAACACATGTTAAAAAATTAAAATGACTAAAAGTAACTTTTTCAAACATTTTAAAAAATTAAAATGCACTAGTTGTCAAACTCAGAGAGCAAAGTACTAGTGTTTTCCTTTATTTTGAGCGATCATGTTTCATTTACATAATTTAATAGATTTCATAAAATCTAGACAATAGTGCTCATTTAATTAAATTTAATGATATCCAGCGATCGTGAAATGCTTCTCATATATTAGAGGCTAAGAAAAGAAATTAAGGAAAATTAAATTTGCTTCGCAAGGGTTTCATAAAAAGAAAAAAAAAATTATGAAAACATTTCTCATGTAATCATAGTAGTCATAAATATTAGCAAAGTTACTCGTTGTCGAGATTAGGTTGTCATTGTAATAATAATAATAATAATAATAATAATAATAATTATTATTATTATTATTATTATTATTATTATATGGTTTTATAAGTTTGAGGCTATATGGATTGTTTGGTGAATTATATGCACTGTTACTTACAATTTGTTCAGTTTTCATTTTAGAAAGGTCAAAATATCTTTATTTAGCCATGTTGCTGCCATTATAGATCAAAAAAGTGATTGGAACCTTAAGTGATTGGAAGCTTAATTTGGACGTTAAGCTCATTTTTGAAGGGCACATACATATATTGTGATATCTCAGGCATGTCTTGATTTCCCAACTACTAATTATAACATCTATCAAGAAGGCCAACAACAATATTGTCCAATAAAGTCAAATGAGTCTGAGAATTTGTGTGCAAAGATTGATGCTGAGTTATATAAGGCTGGATATGATTCTCCCATGCATCCCTTGTTGGATCCTTTCAAACAATTTATATGTTGACTATTAACACATAAAACTAGTATAATAATATGCAATTAGGCACTAGAAATAGTATGTAATACTATATATAGTATGATAACATGTAATTAGAACTATAGTATTATAGGTCTAGTATAAAAATAGGTTAGATATATATAATTAGTATATATATAATTTGTATATATAGAAGAAGATATCAGCAGTGAATGATTTAGTTTTAATTTTTAATTTTTTGAAAAAATAAAATTTGAAAGTCTAGTACAAAAAAACTCTTTAAAAAATGGCTAAATATGAAACTAAAAAAAAAATTCAAATCCAACTCCTCTCCGACAAATTTAGATGTCATTTCCATGGGTAGGAAGTGGTTGAACTTACTATTACGACAGCTCCAAAACTGCAAAAATTCTCAGCTTTTTTCGACAGTTTTCTCGGTTGGGTGAGTGCTTTTACGCATACAAATAATGTTTATTTTAGTGGCGAAAATTCTGGTGGGAATTGATGGTACTTTCTTGTAGAAACCTTTAGCTGCAAATTTTATTGGGCATTTGTGACCCCTTATTTTTCGTGTTTCTCCTATGAAAAAAACCAGCAGCAAAAACAATTTTGCCACAGTTAATTTTCTGATATTTTCTACGAGTTTAAGGTAGTTTTTGGATAGATTACTATTTAATATTTTATCATTACTTTCTACCTACTTTTTATTATTATTTATTACTATTTAATATTTTATTATTATTATTTTTTATTACTATTCACAAATTATCTGAGATTGTCATACTATCCAAATGTAGCTTAAAAAGTAATTTCACTACGAATACATGTACCACATTTTTGTATGCTTGTTGACAGTACATGGATTCGTCTCACGGTACAAAACTTGAACAAACAAAGCATTTTTAACCAATGCTTTCTGTAACATTTTTTTACACCAATGCTTCATTAAAAATAATTTCAATTTTATAAAACTATATTCTACTTGAAATAAACTTATAAAATAGTTGTAAAAGGGGTTTATGCTTATCATTTCTCTTTAAATTTACATTTAGATTTGAATTTGAAATCAATATCGTAATTCCAAATTCTTTTATTTTTAATGTGGTTTAAAACTAATGTTTAAAATGTGGTACAAATATAAATTTTAATATACGATCCAATTAAAGGATATAACTTTTAAAGACAAATACAAATCCTCCTCACAAAATCCAGCCAACCAAACGCAACACAATTAAAAACGAACATTAATGCAATCGAACTATAAATTACTCAATACCTACCCATGAACATGATGTCCTAAGTTTACGAAGGTTTAATGAGTCCCCGACTTCTCGAATAGTTTGTACCAAAAATCCATTTCATCACTCCTAAAAGAACTGCTATTGATCATGGTCTCCTTTGTGGGATCATGGGACAATAGAGATAGATGTCCTCGGTCTGTAAGTGGATAATCACTTGTTGCAGAAACATTTCTTGCCAAGATACTCCAATTATTTGTCGAATCGGTTTGTAAACCCAAAACCTTCTGAGACTGTTGGGGGGTAAAAGTAGCATAAGCATGATTCGAAGTGCTCGTATTTAGTGTACAAACAGGCATTCCAACATTCTGTTTAATGGTCGGTGGTGTGGCTGGGTTTTGCTTAAGTCTCTTCTTCAACTGGCTGTTCCAGAAGTTCTTTATCTCATTGTCCGTTCGTCCGGGTAGTCTTGCTGCAATGGCGGACCACCTGTAGATGAAAGAAGATCAGTATCATTTAGATGCGTGAATATTGCCTTTAATTTGAGTGTGTGTTAGAGATCAGAGATGATATAAATATATATATATATATATATATATATATATATTTATATAATCTTGAGCTTAATCCCATGTAATTAAAGGGTTGAGTTCGCAAAATAATTCTATGCTTTCCTGTTTCCAAGAAGTTGGTGAAGCTTGATGATGGTCTCTTCTTCTTGCTTGCTGAAGTTTCCTCGTTTTATGTCTGGCCGCAAGTAATTCTTCCACCGAAGCCTGCAACTCTTTCCACACCTTAGTAAACCTGAAGAATGGTGTAAAAAAGCAGACTTATGTATACTGGCATTTATTAATTATATTAACAGATCAATTCTCTCCAATGTTTCCTTCCCCAGCCTTCGATTATCAAGACATTTATGAGAAAGCTCAATATGTTTCCAAAAATTCAAGAAATTCTGTAGATTTCATTCCGGAAAGAGGATTTAAATTATGTCCAATGAAACATCAACAAGACTTTATCCTTATTAGTAAAAGTTCTAAGAAAACGACTTAGGAACACTTAAGATGTTATATTTTTTAAGCATGCAAGTGATATATATAGTTGAAGATGATAAAAAATTTCAAGTCGTGGAGATTATTCAATACGCCAACCACTAAGTGCAAAATGGAATTAAATAAAATTGCTGGGATTTCATGGGATCGAGGAGAATGAATCCCTTTATAACAAGTTAACAAGAAGATATATCTCTTTACCTATCAAAAAAATAAGTTTAGAAGAAGATATAACTTCATTCAATCATATTAGGGGAATAGGATCAAACCAAATAAAAGACACAGACCAACGTCATGATCTCTAATATTAAAAGCTCCTAACCCTAATAGTATATCACCAAGTCATGAGCTTGCATGGTGATCAAGGTGATTTTAGTAATTTAGAACTGGAACATGATCTATCACCCTTCCGGCCGCCCGCCAACATATACAAGATGCAAAACAGGTTCTAAAATTTGTGTTCAGAATACATATATAGTACTACTGCACTTTTGTTCTTGCGTACGTAAGTACCTGCTTGTTTTGGAAGAGCCCGCCAATTCCCATGTCCGTATAGTTGGACGTAAGCAATCAGAATCCGATCTTCTTCAGGAGTCCATGGTCCCTTCTTTAGCACCTTATTTTCACAACAAGGAGCCTTCGCCATCCTTTTCTGATCTTTAGCTGAAAACCCTATATGATCTCTATTCTGATCTCTCTAGATCTCTGATCTCTCTCTCTCTCTCTCTCTCTCTCTGTTGAGTGAGTTTCCTGAGCTTATTATGGCGCTCTTCCAAAGGTTATCAAATAGCCTTTTTATTCCTCTAACATGCTTCATGTATGGTTTTCAAAAGTACAGCCCATTTTTTCCCGAGAAGATTAAAAAGATGCCTCTAATTTTGCCTTTGATTTTAAAGCCTATGAAGTACGAAATGATTTTGTCACATTCCAAGGCTGAGAAATATTGATCTCATGTCGGTTAATTAGTACCCCAATATTCTTCTTGGTTTCTTCTTCGGTTTTCAAAAGTTTTATGCACCAGTACCTTTTGGTGTCTAATGGTCAAGTATAATCTGCGGCACCTGCGGGCGGGTGGAAAATATTAATGGCCTCGATCGCAAAGCTTTTTAGCTGTCCTTCGATCTATTGATCTTGATGGCAGTCGGCATGACTACAAATATATATATATATATATATATATATATATGGGATAAATTATTTATGACGATAATTAATGAGCATTATTTGAGATAAAAATAAATTTATTTTAAAAAAAAATAATTATTTTCGCAAGAAATAACTAACTACAAATAAGTAATTTTCTTTTGGATATGCATATATGTCACATTTGTATTTTGTTATTTTAGAGATGGGGAATTTTAAATAGATTGGTTTTATAAATATATATTTTAATTTTGAAAAATAACTTTGTTTTCGATTTTGATCATTTTTATTGTTACGTCGCTCCCATATATAATGCAGATAGGGTATCTTTGAGAACATAATTGTTTTAAGATATTTTCAAATTATTTTATTATTATGCATAAACTATTCATTACTATTTATCATTATTTTATTACTCTTCATAAACTACGTCACTACTATTTACAGATCATCTAAGATCTCTTAGGAGATGTTTGGTAACATATCTCATTCCATCTTATTTTATCTTATCTCATTTCATTTCATTTCTAAAAATCATTCAAATACAAAAAATTTCAAACTAATCATTATAACTTTTTCCAATTAATCATTACAAACTTTCTAAATTTTCAAATAAAAACAAAAAATAATTCTACTTTTTCAAATCTCAAAACAAAAATAATATTAAAAAATAATATTTTAATAATATTTTAACTTTATAATATATTTTATTTAATTTTTTTTCTCACTTTTTCCAAAATCAATAAATACTTATTTCAAATTATTTTATTAATATTCATAAACTATCTTAATACAATTTACAAAAATCTCATATGGTATATTCTTCGAGCATTCCCTTTATTATCTAAACGGTCTCATCATTATGAGAACTTGCAAAAACCATCTTAACACCAATGTGTGTCGACACGTGTCCATTAATAGATCAGTCCGACAATGCTTACTTGAAAGATAACACTTCAATCCTTATCAAAAAAAAAAAAAAAGAAAGATAACACTTCAATGCCTAATAAATCATAAAGCAAATATACGAGATTAACTTGTCAAGGAAGCCATGAGCTCATTAGAGTCCCAGTACTGTAGCTATAATCAAAGGGCAGAAAAAGAAGGAACACTTTATTTTGTTTTAGAAAAATTCTAAACATAAACCACACACTCTTACACACCACTTAAAAAATATGTGATTTTATTTTTTTACCCTCATACTTCATCTTTAATATTTCTCTCTCCTTTCTTTCTCCGTCCCATTCTTCTTTCTATCATTCAAGTCCCCTATTGATCCTTAATGCCGGTCACAAGATCACAATTTTTGCTGCATAATATTGTGTACATTTCTAGAGTTTGGAGTAATTACTCAACTTTTAACATTGTAATGAAATGCTACCATTATGAATTTCGAGTTAATTACAAAATTCTAATGTATATGTGTCTTGCCATGCAAAATATATATACAGATGTACTCAAATTAACAAAACCATGTACACTTGATAATTTACTATGTGCTGCCATTCAAAACCATGGGCACATCTTATAAATTTGAAATCCTAGGCAAACTTATATTTAGAAATTTTGGGAAAACTTATAAATACAATTCTAGACAGGTGTACTCTATATTACAAATCCCAAACCCCAAAATGTATGAAATGAATACAACAAATCACTGTCTCAATACATTAATACAACTTACTCGTTCCAACTTCCTCGTTCACCACCATATTTAAGTCCAGATAGCCCACATCACTCATTACGTCATAATTCTGACCTTTCATCCCTTCAAATGAGGATAATAGACAATCTCCTCTCGAGGGCTTCTCTGAGTAGAGGTTCCCTACCTACTTCTTGCAGAGCTGAATCTCGGGCTCCCCTTTCATCTTAGTGTGTGAATGCTATGGAGGTTAATCTAGAGAAGATATGTGAACAACTGTCCTTGACTGAGCAGGAAGAGGATGTTATAGTGGTGGATGAAGCATCTCTAGATGGTGTGCTTGGAAGAAGTGAGAAGTGTTTGCTGTTTAAATTGTTTACTGTTAAACACTTTAACAAGGAGGCGTTTAAGAGTACTATGAAGCATCTATTGGTAAGCATATTTTCATTCGGAATGTCAGTGCTAATTTGTTCATTGCTGAGTTTGATGATCCATGGGATAAAGAACGTGTTATCAAAGAGGGCCCTTGGGCATTCGATAAACACTTGGTTCTCACAAGTGAGGTTGAAGGGCTACAACAGGTACATCAAGTGTCTTTTCCTGAAGCACTCTTCTGGGTTCGAATTCACAATCTTCCCATTATGGCTAGGAACTGGAAGATGAGAAACACAGTAGGGAAGGAAGTTGGTAGTGTGGTGGAGGTTGATTTGGAGAAGGATGCACTAGCCTGGGGGGGGGGGGTACTTGTGCATCAGAGTTAAGTTGGATGTTACTAAACCATTGCTATATGGTAAGAAGGTTTGTGTGGGCTCATATAATCCCTTCTGGGTTCGTTTCTCTTACGAATGTCTCCCAAATTTTTGTTATATCAATGACCGCCATTGATTAGCCACGAATGTAATCAATGGCGGTCATTGATGGAAAAGTTCTCTGTTTTTGATTTTCCATATGGTCCCTGGTTATGTGCAGGCAATCTTAGTGATTATAGAGGTCCTGTACGTAGTCGGCAGATTAACAAGGGAGGCAGCAGACCTCCGATGGGTCATGTTACAGGTCAGGCCGCCGGCGACTCTCTAGGTAATCGGAAAGAAGCAGTCACTGAGGATAACTGATGCGGATGGTACAAAGCACAGCATGGTAACTGATCAACAGCGGGATAAGGTGGAAATTGTAACTGTTGCGGATGGTACGGGGTACATCATTGAAACTGATCAACAAAGGGGTAATTGTATCAATTTGATAGGGGAGGCTATTGTTAATACTTTTGGTGGGAAGGATGTTTTGAATGCAGAAGCAGAGAACCTATCTACCTCTAATACTGTTCATAAATGATGGAGAACTCTTAAGGTCCCAAGTGCACCATTCCTTATCTATAAGTGATCATGGGAGGCCCAAGAGGTATCATGGTATTGACGATGCTTTGGAAGTAGCTAGAGCTCCTAAGAGAATTAAAAGCAAAGCTAAACTCCATAATGGGGATGAGGAACCCATTCCACAGGTTTCGATGGTGGTTGGTGCATAGCCCCACCGAACTCAATAAAGATCCTAAGTTGGAATATACGAGGGCTTGGGAACCCTCGTGGTATTCGTACTCTTTCTAATCTAATCATGAGAGAAGATCTCGATGTTTTGTTCTTGCAAGAGACAAAACTTAATGCTGCAAAAATGGAATTCTGTAGAGTTAGATTAAAATTTAATTGTTGCTTAACAGTTGCTGCTATGGGTAAAAGTGGGGGCCTTGCATTCTTATGGAATAGGGAAGTGCCATTGTCCATTCTGAGTTACTCAGCCTCACATATTGATGCTATGGTAATTGAAGATTCAAGCAATTGGTACTTGACATGTATCTATGGCCAACCTGATATTGCCAGACGAATAGATACTTGGACTTTGTTAAGAAGTTTGAAGAGGCATCCTAAGGAGGCTTGGCTAGTGTTTGGGGATATCAATGAGATTTTAACAGTACAGGAGAAATGGAGGGGGGGGGAAGAGATCGACCACAACAACAAATGCTTGACTTTCAACAAATGTTTCTGGACTGTGAGTTAAGGAACCTTGGATTATGTGGTCCAAAATATACTTGGTGCAATGGAAGACAAGATGCGGCTCAGGTCTTTGAGAGGTTGGATAGGTTCCTTGGTAACAATTCTTGGTGTAATCTGTTTAATAGAGCCTCAGTCACCCATGGTTCTATCTCTTATTCTAATCATCTCCCTTTATGGGTTGAGTTAGAAGGTGCACAGTCAAGAGGAGGAGGTTCTAAACCTTTCAGATTTAAGGCAATGAGGTTTGGAGAAGTGGAATGTTCAAGAATAGTTCAACAAGAGTGGCTCACTGCTGCCTCTTCAAGTGGCATGCAGGGTGTTATGGATTGCATTTCTGGCTGTAGCAGTAAGTTACAAAGGTGGAATAAGTCCCAATTTGACAAGGTCCAGGTCAAGCTAAAAGAGGCAAGGCTCAAACTCTCTCTGGCACAAAATAAAGGCCAAATAGCTTTAAATACCAGGGAGATTGGTAGAGTTACAGATGAGGTTCAGAAATGGATGGATAGAGATGAGATTATGTGGAAACAAAGATCAAGAGCTTTAGGGTTAGCTGAAGGGGACCAAAATACAAAATTTTCCATACTAAAGCATCTCAAAGAAAGAAGAAGAATTACTTATCAAAACTAATGGATGCAGGGGATTGTTGGCAAAGAGGAGGATTGTGACAGATTAATTGTTAACCACTTCACTTCATTATTTACTTTTGCAGGTTCTTAAGACCAGGAGATTAGTCTTGACAAAATGGAGAGGAAGGTCTAACCTGAGATGAATGCTGACCTTATTAAACCATACACAATTGTGGAAGTGCTCTAAGCTTTAAAAGAGATGCATCCTAATAAAGCACCAGGGCCTGACATTGGTACTTCCATCACTTCTGTTGTCTTACATGCTTTGAACCATTGTGAAATGCCTCAAGATATTAATCATACTTTCATCACCCTGGTTCTTAAGAGGAAGTGTCCCCAAACAGTTAATGATCTTAGACCTATTAGTTTATGTAATGTCATATATAAGCTAATTTCTAAGGTTATTGCTAATAGAATTCAGCAAGGTGGTCATCTCAAATTCTCAGTCTTCTTTCTTACCTGGAAGACTCATCACATATAATATCCTCGTGGCATATGAAGTTTTACATTTTTTAAAGAGGAAGAAGAAAGGAAAAAAAGGCTTTATGTCCATTAAGTTTAACATGAGTAAAGCCTATGATAGGGTAGAATGGAGTTTTCTTGAAGTTGTTATGAGCAAACTGGGTTTCCATGAGAGTATAATTCAACTTGTGATGATGTGTGTTAGGACCCCTTCATTCTCAGTTTTGATTAATGCCTCTCCTTCTGGTTTTATTGTTCCTTCAAGAGGTTTGAGGGAAGGAGACCCTATTTCTCCTGTGTACTAAAGGGTTGATTGGTCTATTAAGAAAGGCTGGAAGAACTAAGTCTGTTCCTGGCATACAGATTTTTCGTGGGGCCCCTAAGCTAAGTCACCTGCTATTTGCAGATGATAGCTTGATTTTTTATCCTGCAAATGTGGATACAAATGTAAGATTGCAAGCTTTGTTAAAGCAATATGAAGTTGCTTCAGGTCAACAATTAAATAGAGAGAAAACTGCAATGGTTTTCAGTGCCAATGTGGAACTGAATAATAGGCAGGCTATTATGAACTTGTGGAGCTCATCTCATGTGCAGCAATATGATAAGTATCTTGGCCTGCCCCTAGTGGTAGGTAGGTCAAAATCAAGGGCATTTGCAGGAATCAAGTACAGAGTTTGGCTCAAATTGCAAGGATGGAAATGGAATATATTTTCTCAAGGGGGAAGGGAAGTCCTTCTAAAAGCAGTAGTTTTGGTAATCCCATCTTATGCTATGAGTTGTTTCAAACTTCCAACAAAGCTTTGTTCTAAAATAGAGAGTATGATGGTCAGATATTGGTGGGGACAAAAGAATGAAGAGAGAAATGTTCATTGGCTAAGCTAGAAGAAAATGTGCACATCAAAATTTGTGGGAGGATTGGGGTTCAAGGAACTAGAGATTTTCAATATGGCTATGTTGGCAAAACAAGCTTGGAGGTTATTTCAGAATAAGGAGAGCTTATTCCACTAGATGTATGCTACTAGATATTTTTCTGATGGTGACTTATTGGCAGCTTCTCTTGGAGGTAATCCCTCCTATACTTGGAGAGGAATATGGGAGGCAAAGAACCTACTTGTGAAAGGGGGTAGGTGGAATGTGGGAAATCGAAGCTCTATCCATATTTTAAATGATGTTTGGATTCCTGGAATTCAAAACCTAAGACATGAACTGGGTTCTGAGCAGAGTGTCTTTGTCAATTGGAGGACCAAGTTTCCTCACTAACTGATCCAAGTACTAAATGGTGGGATCTCACAAAGGTCAGAGCTCTATTCAATCCAAAAATTGTTGATGCTATTACCAGATTGCACCCTAGTCATACTGGAGCTATAGATCAGTGGATGTGGGAACACGAAAAATTAGGTACTTTTTTTGTTAAAAATTGCTTGGAACTTGAATGTGGGGAGTCCTCTAATGGCGTTTTGATGAAGAAGTTTTGGATTGCTCTCTAGAAGTTAAAGATTCCTCATAAGATTAAGGTTTTTGCCTGGAGAGCGTGTAAAGACAGTTTACCAACTAAGGCCAATCTGATTAAGAGAAAAGTGGACATTGAGGGGCAATGTTGTTTCTGTTAACATCCAATGGAGGATTTGTGCCATGTTTTTATATTATGCCCTTCCATCCATGAATTTCTAACTCACAGGTTTTCTATCATTCAAAATGGAGCTCATTCAGTTCTTTTATCACTGCTGCAATGGACCTTTCTTTCAAAGGCTCAATGGAGGAGTTATCTGACTTCTTCTTGATGGTTTGGGCCTTTTGGTTTAGAAGGAATAAGATGGTTCATGAATAGATTGCCTTACCACCACAAAAAGTTATTGGATTTGCTTTTGCAAGGAAATTGAAGAATGTATCAATTAGGCATCTTTTGGGATCTCCTAATCCTAAAAACCTATTGTAGATATGGTCACCCCCTCCACAAGACTCTCTTAAGCTAAATATTGATGGTGCTCTTTTTTTTTTTTTTTTACTTGGATAAAGCTGGAATGGGTGCTATTTTGAGGAATCACGTGGGAGAGGTGCTTATGGCAATTAATAAAGTTGAATCTATTTATCTTGAACCAAAACAAGCAGAAGTTGTAGCTTTATTGAGGGGACTACAATTGTGCATGAATATGGGCATCCCAAATCTCATTATTGAAAGTGATTGCTTGTTTCTGGTGGAATAGGTTAATAGCTCAACTGAGTCAAGTGCAACTATCAGATCTGTGGTAGCCAATGTCAAAAGCTTGATGCAACCTTTCCCTCAATGCAGTATTCAACATAGTAACAGATTAATAAATGAGGCTGCTCATCAACTTGCAAGACATGCATGGTCTATTGAAGATATAATCATTTGGTGGAATAGTGTTTCTCCTATCATTGAGAATGTAATTTTCATTAATCAACACTATTGTAACCAGTCTTAAGGTATTATGCCTTTATGAAATGAAGTGTTTTTCAATAAAAAAAAAAATGAGGATAATAGGATTAAAACTGAAGTTTCTAAATTAAAGTGGAGCTAATCAAGCTACATGCACAGGAGGAAAAATGTTACGACTGTAAAATGATTACTAACAACCTCAGAAATCATTATGACTACAAAATGATTACTACCAAGCTCCATTAGTCTCCAGTGGGTGTTGTACATGCTTCCTGTGGAGATGAGAGAAAAAAAATTAGGAAGGAAACACCAACTAATCGTTTTTCCTAAACACAAGAAAAGCATACTGTAGAAATTATGCCAACTTGAGTTAAAGGGTCTAATAGCATATCATTTGATTCACTTGCTGGGAGGGACTAATAGAAATTAAACAGGGGTGTTAAATTACAACAAATCATACTACTAACAACATAAAAAGCCTTCAGATTAGTGTTAAACCTTTTGTTTTTTTATGTTTAAATCATTAGAGTCTCCATCTCTTTTCTTCCTTGATTGGCAATTTTTTAGACTTCTCAACCTTGGAAACTCTCCATCGTATTGGCGGCCTCCCTTTACCTCTTACCACGTTTGGATTAAGGATTTTTTTACGCTTGTCTACGGTACCATCAGTCATAGCTCTTGGTTTCGAAGTCCTTTGTTCGCACATTAAGTCACGACATTCTTCTTTGGTCATAGTTAAATGGTCTACCAATCTATTATATAGCTCCTCACTTCTCGATACAAGTGGTGCTACCTCACAAAATAATTTCATAAGATGATCATGCCTCCATGTATCAGGATTGTCACACAAAGCGTCATAACTACTCTTACTAAGAGTGTACTTGCATTTCAAGTCCTTTATCCATCGATCTAAAATGTACATAGATGGTAATGATGTGTTATTCTTATGCAATCTAAAGACAAAAATTACATGCCTACATAAAATACATCGGGTCTCAAACAACGCATAAGTACATTTCAACTCAAACTCCTCGCGATTACAATAAACACAAAATTTTACACCTTTAGTGAAATCATCAATTTGCACAGAGTCAAATACCTCATAGGTTAAAATCGCACCCTCATTCCTCATAAGTGAGCAGTTATAGTAGATCACTCCCAATATCTCACATTGGACCTCCTTAAACTTTTCATTGGTGTACACACTTTGGAACTGCTTCTCAATTTGGAAAATGAAACACATGGTATCGTGGCATTGAATGATTTAAAGTTGGTAGATTGCTCATTCTCAACTTTTTTTCTAAGAGCATTGTTGAACTGATCAACAAACTCTTTCAATATGGTACCCGAATGCACGAACCCATCAAAGAAAGCGTTAATGCTTTCGCTTCACTGAGTAGTGCTCGTCCCAGCCCAAAACACATCTTTCAAATAAATTGGTATCCAAAATGTACACTCACTATATAACCCATTCAACCATGCATTATAATGAAGTTTATATGCATCCAGTAGCCTTCCCCAACTCTCTTCAAAGTCGCCATGGGTTTGAGAATCATACAAACACCCCTGGATAGAGAATTTTAGACCACAATTGTATATTGAATGTGAGCCAAGCTTTTCTGGGAGTTTCTTCATGATGTGCCATATACAGTATCTATGTCTAACGTGTGGAATGAAAATTGCAATGGCGCTCTTCATTGCACGATCTTAATTAGCTATGATTGCAAATGGTGCTTGGCCATTCATACATTTTAACCGCATTCGAAACAACCATACAAATGTCAGTGTATCTTCACTTGATATTAACCCTACAGCATCAGTGTATCTTCACCTAGAAGGATGGTTGACCATGATGATTTACACCGAAAAATGGTGCAAATGGCATCCTGTACCTGTTAGTCAAATAAGTCATATAAAATGTTACAACATCTCCAAAGTATAGGTACGATGCTCTACTTTGTGCATCAGCCCAAAATACATTTCTCAATCTTAAATCATCATGGAAATCCATAATGGCATAAAGACCATTGTCCATATCACTTATCCTCTCAAAATAAGCTAGTGCCTTAGCACCTCCTTTACCTAGGTGAAGATGTCTTACCTTGTCAATGTAGTTTCGACAATCTTTTTCTGTGAACTCAAGGTTTTCAAAGCTTCCAACTTCAACAACCAATGAATTGAAGCTCTTATTCATCCTTATCCCAGCTCTGTAATTCAAATCAAGCTTTCATTTAACAACTAAATCTATATTCCGGTAGCATTCAAAATATCTAAATTTGCGCAGGCTCAATCCATGATTGTGGATAAGTTCTACTGCAATCAAACACCACTTACCATTCACCAAGCAGGTAGTTATTTTTGCCTTACATTCTGTCTTTGTTGTTGGACATGGTTTCAATACATTACTGCTAGTACTTATATGCCTTCCACCTCTTGAACAACCAAGTGTGATGTATTTAACTGTCCCATCTGAGTCTCGTTTTGTCCTTTGTGTCTTCACCCCAAATTCCTCTTACTTTGCATAATGCTTGTAATATGCAATTAGTGCACCATCATCCTTGAAAATCATTCCGAACTTGGGTTCACCAACAAGCTTCACTGTAGAAGCATTGGTGGCACTAGCATCTACTAATTCAATATCTCTCTCAGCATCCAGCTTAAAATCTTCTTCTATCATTTAAAATAGTTAACAATCAAGCATAAAGTACTTACCAAAACTCAAGTGTTAAAACATGGGAAAGTTTGACAAACCATTTTGGATAGTGCAATCCACAACTTCCTCAATATGACGTTCGCTTGAGTGCCAACTTGTACCCTCTTTATTTGTTGGGAACTCCCCGGTCACACTCTCATTCATTGATTTCGAAGTTTCACCATGCCAACTTTCTACAAATTCTTCTACAATTCTTGACGTACCCATGCTAGATGAGCCAAATGGTTGGATAATTGGAGGCTACAAAGTGCTAGATTCTAATAAGTTAATATGATAAATTATTAATGAAGTTAAAGATCTTACTTGTACTAAATATATATTTTTTTCAGACAAATAACTTGTAATAAATATAATAAAATCGTATTATATTTACCTTACAACCCCATATATATGGGTAACAAGTTGAAGGAGCATTGGTACTTGAAGGCAGAGGATTAGGATTTTGAGGGGGAGTAAATGGACTTGGATGATGATAGAGACTTGGATGGACATTAGGGATTGGAGGAGCCAATGAAGGTGGTGTCCCAACAAATGGAGTTTGGTATGGTGTTGACATAGCCCCACAATAAGCCTAAGTAAAAAGCAAATGCATTAGTTTCATTATGCATCAACAATTTCAACAATAGTTTCCAAAGGCTATTAGTAGCAGCTATAAATGTGTACAAGTACTTTTAACAATTTGATGCTTGATGTGTGCAATTAGTAAAATAGAATCAAACTTTGATTTGCATTTGATGAATAACTTTGCGTTATGTAAAAGCTAATACTCTTATTTGAAGAGCATAAATTGCTCTTCGAATCATACACATAAAAAATAAAAATACCCAATAAGTACATTATTCCCCCTTCATATTTATAAATGTATTTAGAATCAAACCCGATATACTATTTCTCTTGCAATAAAGTGAAAGCATACATACAAAATAAAAATGGACTTGAACCCTTAATTAAAGGACAGGTGTACAAGGAGATGATGAACCCCAAAGCTTGACTTTTCATGTTGACAATAATTTTGTCTGCAATTTTCTTGTTGCTTTAGTTGCAATAGTCGTGCATAGAATCATGAACAATCCAATGAATGAAAATGATGGCTAGGTAAATAATGCAAGACTCAAATGGATTCCAAAAATTCTTAGTCGATATCATAATCATTGTGTTGGATTCTTTGGAAAGCTGCAATCGAGGATCTTAGTTAAAATCAAATTGAACTTTATATTTGGAATGAACAACGACAGTCGAATTACAATCCTATGAAAATGCCACCATGGAATTCAATCCAGGGGCAAATCAAAAGAAAATAGAGTCAGACAAAGCTACCATAGATGGAATCACAAAGAAACTGGAGGAGGAAGTCATGTGAAATCATGATCAATCAGATTTGAAAGCTAAAGCTTATAAAATCAGGAGAAGCATTAAGCTTAAGACTTTGACGAACACAACACCACATAAATTTGCATTTAACCGATAAATAGAAGAGAGAGAGGCTACAATTACCTCCCTGAGCAGCCGATCGGGAAGATTGCATGTCTTGTTTTAAGGAGGTCTGATAGTTAGATTGCTCATTCCCTAAAGCTACAGTTAAAGTCAACAAATTGCAAGTCTTTGGTCTGTGAATAAGCCGTGTATCTTGTTTTGTTTGAAGAAGAAATGTTTGTGATCCTTCCTTTCTTTGGTTTGTTTGTCATGCATCTTTTTTTTCTTTTAAAAAAATAGTGCCATGTCACCAGGTGTGCAAGGTGTGCAAAATAATGGGGCTTTTGGATAGCACAACTCTTTCTTTTATATAGTTAGGGCATGTTTGGATAACATCAGTACAAATAACTACAAACTTCGTAACAAAAATTATATTTAAACAGGTTTTAACCTTATCTATTCACTTTCACAAACTCCAATACAACACTTGTTTTAAAAAATATTTTATTCAATTTTTCTTTCTCATTTTTTAAAATTTAATAAAACATCTTCATTTAAGTCATTTTATTATTATTCACAAAATTTTAAGATATTTTAATTATCTAAACATGTCCTTAGTGTTGCTGCATTTTTGGCCACCAGTGATCGTCTTGACAACCTCCAGCGGTAAGCATGCGGCAAGGCGCTGGCAATTGGTGATGCATGAAATCCCGGGCTGGCAGCCACTACCATTCGAAAAAAAAAATTATGATGTTGCAATTGTAAGTGGGCGAGAATATTATTTTACTTATGATGAAAAGAATAACAATGGGTACAAGCCTATCATTACTTATCTTGTATCAGCTTTTTGTTGGACAATGTAAAAGTTATATTTATTCCCTCGTACATCTTGATTTAACACAAAGAATAATGCTACTTTTATTTTGATATATCGTGCATTTTAATTTTTTTTAATTTTTTCTTTATTTAATAGTTAAAGAAATAATTATTAATGTTTTAATATTTTTTTATTTTTTAAAGATGTTTTATAATGATAAAAAAATAAAAAATTTGAAAAAAAATAAAAATTTATTTTTGACCTAGTGATAACTTATAACCGACAAGTACGAGCAGCAGAGTAACACCACTCGTAACATATATTCAATCTTTGAGAATATAATCAGTTGCGAGATTTAATTGAATCCCCTATTGGTATCTTTATCTATCTCTATAAGTAGAGAATTGAAATTTTTTATTAATGAAAAATAATAAATTATTTTTTAATTATTTAATATCGTGTCAAATAAAAAATAATAATAATTAAAAAAATGTTAATTAATCTTTATAAAAACAAAGCGATAAGAGAGTCGTAAACGAAGTCCCCTCAGAAAAGGTTTTAAATTTGATAAGTCAGAAGTTCTTTTCCTTTCCATGGAAAAAGGGGATTTTTTTAGAACCGTTAGGTCCCATCATGCTGAAATGGACCACGTCATTTCTACAACGAAATAAATGGGAATATCTAATATCCTCTGAAATGTTTCGTTTTATTTTATTTTATTATTATAATTTTTTAAATTTTTATATAAAATATAATAAATAATTTAATTTTTTTAAATTTTAAAATAATAATTATATTAAAAAATAATATTTTATAAACTTTCAACTTTCTTTTTAATCGATTTCAGCACAAGTCGATATCGAAACACGACTAAAAAAATTGACTGATGTACTACAAATTGAACTGAATACCTTTAAGTGGACCAAATTATGCCCAATTTTTCTTTCACTCAGAGTCACGGACTCAATATACCTACAAACATTGATATTTAATTTGCATAACATTTTCCAAAATAAATTCATAATTCAAAAGGGTTCATGTCCTAAAAATGTAGTCCCTGTTGATTTTGTGAACTCCATGGATATTCTAATTTTTAAAAAATGAAACACGTGTTCGCGTATTATTTGCTACTTTATTTTATTTAATCTTCAATACAGCCACACAATCTCAAAAGACAAGATGGAAGAAATATTAGGAAAATAAATGTGGTCCTCATTTTACGACATCTTTTTTTTTTTTTTTTTTTTTTTGCCTATGGTTTTTATTGGGTAATTGCAGCTTTGGTCAAACCGGCAGATCAAAAATCTTGATTTGGGTGTGCGCTATGCAAGATTTTCTGTTTGACTTTGGTAAAAAGAGACATAAAAAAGGCTGTCCATGAAACTTTTTTATGGGTGAGGCAAGTTCTTTGCATATCCCCGACCTTTACCGACACTGGATTTTGCCCAAAAGTAATATAAAGCATGCATTCAAAATGATTGCACTTTGCCCCGAAGAAAACACGCCCACTTTCATTCAAAATGGAGTTTGAGAGATCGTCTTTCTTGACAACACACTTAGGCCACTTTGATTCAAAAGGCGTTTTGAGTGACCGTGGTAGCACTTGACAACCCGGCTTATGTTTTAAGTAATGATTGATACACATCATGTAAGACATTTTTTTTTTTATATATTAATCGCGTGAATATATAATTAAGTATTCACTTAATATATTATTATGGATGATATATAAAGATACTACTCATGAAAGTTCGTATCACTTATCCTTCGATAAAAATATGTTAACACTAATATAAATGGAAGTTCCAAGCCTGACATGACAATAAGCATGCATTCATTCCATTTATTAGGCCTTATGGAGATGGAAATTCTAAAACCTTGTGGCAATGCTTCGCATGAATTTTTTAGGGAATTTTCTATCTCGTCCCATGATGATCGACACACGTTGTCGATTTTTCACATAGAGATAATGATTTCTCACATAAAAGTATGATTTCTCACACAGAGATATGATTTTCTCATATAGAGATATGATTTCTCACACAAAGACATGAATCAATGAAAATAGTAAACACATTCAAAGTCTCGGAAACTAGGGAGTAAACATAAGAATAAACATAATGATGAAAACTAGATTTATTCATGATCAGAAAATGGAAAGATTACAGAATATTTAAATGCCTCTTACATACAACATTCACTCCACATTTTTCAGTACTGTCTTAGAAGCTAACCTACCTTTTAGCGTCCTGATCGCTACATCACTGCACGGATCCTTCCTTGCTTCCTTTGAAGAATTCGGCTCCACAAGTGTTCAGGTGTTTAAGAACTTAAAAATGAGATTTTATTCCATGTCCAAATCCCTTTTATAGGGCGGGACTGTTAGATGTCCTTCTAATATACTTTTGATTCCAAGTATGCTTGGATAGAAGTCATTTAGCCTCAACTGTCATACTGCAAGTTGACAAAGATAGATGATCAAGGCATGGTCCGCATTCCCAATCCTCAGTCCTTCCTCGGAGGAGGTTCTTGTACGTAGCGTTGTGCCATACCTTTGGGTTCAAGTGATAGGACCTGCCAAGTCATTCTCTCTTCTGCAGACTCACTCTAGATGTAACCCTTCGGATGAAGTGTGGGTTTTTGCATAGAGTTAGTCTACATACAGTCCTCAAATAGGGACTGCTCATACAAGTCCATAAAGTTATGTTTAAAAATTTTAAAAATTACAATAATATCTTTTTTAAAATGATTTTTTTTTTCTTTTACCCTCATTCATCAGTGGGATTGCACACGCATTCCTCCACTCAGAACTACAAATAGAATTTCTCTTTTGCATATGTCACTACCACTTGTCTTAGCACTTCATTGTTGTCCTAGAAAGCTCCCATACCTACTCTAGTCTTTCCTTGACCGCTGCTTCCCTTATGTGGGTAACCGGTGCTCGCCTTGGGCTGGTAACTCTTGTCTCATCATAGTCATTGACCTCTTCAGCTCCTCATCTTCGCTTTCATAGTATGACATTTTCTACCTCGCCTACCACCTGACGGTACATTCATCTCCACCTCTTGTATAGCCTTTTACAAGGTGCATGCTCGCCCACGTGTTGATCTAGCTGCACTCAGCAGTGCCCATAACGATTTTTCAACAAACCAATGGAGTGGTTCTTCCTCTTTCTTTACACTCAACTCTAGTGGTGGTCTGTCCCCTTGCACTGATGGGATCATCACATCCTCCCCTGCTTACAAGAAATTTCATCCTCGAAATTAGGTAAGGGTTCTCCCCCATCTGGATACGGTTGCCTCCGGTTCATATGGTACTTGCCCTCATTTGGATCAAGTACAAGCGCTCTCTGATACCAAGTTGTGGCACCCCATTCCTCAGTAGGAGACCTGGCGAGAATCCATGGTACCAGCCTATTGGGGAGCACCCAAGGTTTGGTCAGGATTTGGTGTGCATCATCTAGATGGAAGTGCATGTGTGAGATTACAGATGTAAAATTGTAGCGAAAAAGATAGAAGTTTAATCCATAAACTAAGACCTTGTAGTACCAGAAGTTTAAATCACACCATAGAAATAAATATCGTCGTTCCTCATTAATTTCCATTCTTATAAATACATACAACCCCAAATACTTTGTTCATTGCCCAAAGGCTGTAGACTGAATACAAATGATCATCCATTTGAAATGAATATGTACAATCCAAAATTATACATGGTTCCCACAATGAGGACAAGCCTCCATACGTAGGGTTTAGGTGGGATCAGCTTTTTCTCCTCAAGTGGCAACCCTAGGCTAACTCTACATCAAAGTATATGGTTCTAATAATGAAACCATAGATATGTTAGGCAGGTATAACAAAACTCCTAATGAGAGATAATGCTTTGGAAGATGCATTGAACAGTTTTGTAAACAGTGGTAAGACACATATATGTATGCATGGCAAGGAATCACCCTCTCTGCCATAGATACATGGGTTCGTAAACAAGGCAATGAATCACCTCTTTGGGAAACACATATACATAAACATAGTAAGGAATCACCATCTAAGGAGTTACCCTCTACGCAATGTAGTATAAAACATAAGTATTGCCAAGGCAAGGATCCTACCTCTGGTCCAATATGTAAAGTCCATAAAATTATATTGATTTCAAGGGCACAATTGTCATCACACAGATGTCATCACATAGATACAATGGTCATCAAACAAATGTCTCACACAAAGATAACATGTTGCACATGGAAATGTCTACCCAGCCAACCCATTCAAGGACACCACACTTGATATGTTCAGGGGATTTTCCTTCTCACCTATCAGGTGAGACCAACATGGTGCCGCTCCACCCCAATCATCATGATGAATTCTTCTTCCAGCATGAAGCTTGTGGCAACTTTTAACAGGAACAGTTTGGAGAATTCTCTATCCCCCCGTTCCATGATGATTGACACACATTATGGATTTTTCACACAAAGATAATGGTTTCTCACATGGAGATATGATTTCTCGTACGTAGATATGATTTTCTCACACAGAGATATGAATAAATGAAAATAGCAAACACATTCAAAGTCTCGAAAATCAGGGAGTAAATATAAGAATAAACATAATGATGAAAATTAGATTTATTCACGATCAAAAATGAGAAAGGTTGCAGAATATGCAAATGCCTCTTATACAACATTCACCCCAAATTCCTCAGTACTGTCTTAAAAGCTAATCAATCTCTTAGCGTCAGGATCGCTTTGCCACTGCCCCGCTCCTTTCTTGCTTCCTTTGAAGAATCCAGCTCCACAAGTGTTCAGGTGTTTAAGATCTCAAAAGTGATATTTGTCCCATGTCCAAATCCCTTTAATAGGGTAGGACTATCAAATGTCCTTCTGACTCTAGGAATGTTTGGATAGAAGTCATTTAGTCTCAACAATCATACTACAGGATAATAGAGACAAATGGTCTGGGCATGGTCCGCATGCCCAATCCTTAGTCCTGCCTCAAATGAGGTTCTAGTACATGGCGTTGGGTCATACCTCTAGGTTCAAGTGATAGGGCCTGTTGAGTTTTACTCTCTTGTGTAGACTCACTTCCCTTTGGATGGAGTGTGGGCTTTTATGTACGAAACTACCACTCATCTGAGCACTTCTTGTTGTCTCGAAAAGCTCCATACATACTCTAGTCTTTCCTAGATCATTGTTCGCCTTGGGCAGGTAACTCTCATCTTATCAGAGTCATCGGCTTCTTCAGCTCCTCGTCCTCGCTTTCAGAGTAGGCAGTTTTCTAGCTCACCTACCTTACGGTGAGATGTTCATCTCCACCTTGCGTTGTGATGCATCTAACAGGCCTTTTACAAGGTGCGTGCTTGGCCACGTGTTGGACTAGCTGCACTCTGTAGTACCTACAACTATTTTTCACAAATCAATAGAGTGGTTCTTCTTCTTTCTTTTCACTCAACTCCAGTGATAGTCTATCTCCTTGTGTTGGCGAGGTCCTCACATACTCTGCATTCATGTTCAAATTTCCTATGATTTATATAATAATTTTTACAGCACCATTTAAAGTCAAAGGTGGTTAGACGAAATTGAAATACAATCCTCTTCTTTAAGAAAAATGAAAAAAACAAATTCTTAAAAACCTCAAAATTTGTTAAAACGAAAAGGGACCTGGTTCTTTAATCAGTGGCTTGATCCCCAAGTGAAATAACAACTTTCTCTCTCGCTTATTGCCTTACAGGTGTGTCATTCTTCTTTTCTCAAAAACTCTAATAGTGATTTCGTGACACATTTTTTTATTAGTTCTTTTGTTTGATTTTCGCATACGTTGAATTTTGAAACATATCTGCACGATATATTTCCTCAATAATTATACGCATTGGGAGAGTAAACAACGCACTTCGACATGCGAGTAATAGGAAGGTGGCCATTGCAAGTTGAGAACTAAGAATATCATGTGGGAGCCTTCGGCCTATATATACCGAAAAGAACTTATAAGATCTCCATTAATGTACAATATATACTCTCATTTGACTTATCGAGTCTTCGGCCTATAGCAAATCATTGAAAGATGGTTCGCGTTATATCATATCGTATCAAGTCGATGAGCCACTTCACATTTTACTAGACCAATGGTTCAGATCATATCCTATTTTAACCATCGGGCCACAACATTTCTTAACGGACCAAACGTCTATATTAAATCTTATCAGGCTAATGGCCCACAATAAATTATATTGGATCAATGGATCGTGATATCGAACTCATGGCTTACAAAGGATTAATACTTTGATTGGGCTTTGATCCACGGTTAATCTCATCAACAGTTGGGGTGGAAGAGCCTAGTGAAAATGATCCTACATGGACAACGTGCACAACAACCCACGTCAAGGCCTCTTATTGATCTAAAGGACCTTAAGCTTACAAAGGCAACAGTGCAGCCCATCTTAGCCCAATCTGAAAGATACCATCTTGCAAACATCTATTGCACATAGCTTGGTTCATCTCTCAGCATGCATTAATCGTGAACTAGGTCCATTAGTTGCCTTGTGGGAGAAGATCTTAAATATTTTAATATGCTCTCCAATATTGAATCTAATAAAATAACATGAGATAGAAACCGTACATCTCTTCTAGTACTTTGATAAAGAGTTGATCTGCTTAGGATAATGATCGCTCTAACAATTTTAGCTTTGAATATCTCCCAATAGCTAGAGGCTTAATTATGTTGTACACGTTATTAATTAGATTTCCTAGTCATCAAGGAAACTAGAAGTATTGGTCTCTTATTATATCTCATTTGTTAATGACGTATTTCACACCCCACCTGGACCCACGTCCCATCTGAGACAAGGAAGGTTGATGGCCCAGGGTGTTAGAAAACACCTTTAATGACTAAGTCTTTTTGTTTTGGAGAGGAAGAGAGTAAGAGAGTGATAGCTTAACCTCTAAATTGTACCTGTACATGTACCAAGTCTTTTATACTCCCTTTTTCTGGTGGGGTCACTATTCTTTCTGTACCTGGGGTATCTGCCCCTACTCTATACGAGGTGCTGTCGCATTTAATGTGGGAGCCTTTATTGGAGACAAGTTCTCCCGCTAGGATCTCTTGTCAACAGTTCATGTCAGGTCATTTAATGCGAAATAGCTCCCCGAGAGCCATCTGGTCAATGGAGTGACAGTGTGGACATTGTTCCCTTTCTTTATGTTGGTCCAAGTCCTCCACTTCTTTACTGGTCAGTCGGCCTTCAATGTTTGCACTGTGGGCTTTAGCTAAGAAGGGTAGGGCCTAGTTAGATGAGGGATGAATATGTCCCTCTAGTTATCCCACAAATTTCTGCCATGTGGGCATGGCCGAAACTTTTGTAACCCACAAATGTTTTGTCTTCTCTCCTCATAAATCCCCTCGGCGGTACATGTACCCACGTCTCAAGACAGGGCATGATGGTTCTATATCCACGTCTTCTCACTCCGCAAAGATCTTGGGATTTGCTCCTGACGTTTCCTCTCTGGTGACACTTGTCACCCTCCTACTTGGGGTAGTCCAATCGGCATTGATTACCTATTTAAACCCCATGTTTTGGCCTTCATCTCATCCTTTCTACCAAACCACTCTCATTCTTGCCTCTTCTCCCAAAAATTCCCACCTCCTTTCTCTCTGTGCCTTCTTCTTTCTTGAGAAATCCTAACCATCTTCCTCCTTCAACGTTGATGGAACCCAAAAATGCTTCCCATCCTTCATCTCAGGGCTCATGCTCATCACGCTCGAAAGGATCTTCGAGGAATCCCAAAGGCCCTTATTCTTTTGGGGGCTTGGGACAACT
Source organism: Cyclocarya paliurus (assembly GCA_029856935.1). Taxonomy (NCBI): domain Eukaryota; kingdom Viridiplantae; phylum Streptophyta; class Magnoliopsida; order Fagales; family Juglandaceae; genus Cyclocarya; species Cyclocarya paliurus. The sequence goes on along the minus strand of CM056953.1, from coordinate 18,864,407 downwards.
CTCAATACTTCAAGGGGTATCATTGGTTTGCAACTACCACTTCATTGGACCTGGATACGGTGAAAAGCTCCTACGGAGTACCAATTCCGTGTTTTGGAGTTTCCTAGGGGCCGCCATGGCACCGTCGACTCAAAAACGGTTTGTCAAGAAGTTCGCATTGCTTCCCTCCATGTCCGCGAATGGCCTAGGGCTTCCTTTCTGCCGTCCCATTTGAGATGTTTTGGATTATCTAACAATGGCCCTGTCATAGCTTCATCCCAATGCGTGGAAGATTTTGATGTTGTGCTATATCCTTTGGTATCGGATCCTGGAAGACAAAAGGCTACCCCGACTTGATGACCAAGGAGTTCTTTTTTGCGCATGAGGTATGACACCACCATGGCTACATGTTCATCTTCCGCTTCTGTAGTAAGTATAGGGTTGCTCGGCTGGCACCCTGCTTTCCTTCATGTCAGGCGATGATTGAGAGTTTCCCACCAGTGGGGCTTCCCACAAAGAATTCCCTATTCGAGCTATATGGCGAGTTGTTCCAAATGACAAGGATTTTTCCAACCAAGAAAAAGCTCACTTGAGGGCAGTCTATTCTTGGGTTGAGGACTATCAAGAGGAGGTTTGGCCTGATGCACTATTGACCGAAGCTAACATTAACCTATTTCTGATGAAGCCGGATCAGTCATGCTTCTTTGGCCACCACTCGGTGATCAGGTGACGATCGGGAATCTTAGATGGGATGAGGAAGAGCTTGAGATAGCCTTCTTTTTAGCATTCTTCCAGCCTGTTCCGAGGGGCTCTCGCAAACATTGAAGATACCATTGGGACCCCCCCCCCCCCCCCGGGGGCAGGAAAAATGAGGCCATGGCACATACCATTGCCCCTGTGGGATAGTCAACTTAGTCTTTAAGACACCTCCCAACGATGGTGGCGATGGTGGTGGGGTCCTCCATTCTAATCCCTATACACAGCCTGGTGTCAAGGTGTCCACTCTTCCTATGACCCCAAGGGCTTGCCTCAGGATGACACCCTGGTCATGGACCTTTGCGACGATAGGGTCTCCATACCTTCCTCGCTCTTCATCACCTTGCCTAAACTGAAGGTCACTTCATTGGTGATCTCGGAGAAGCTCGTGTTGCCAACTCCCCCTGGTAGCTAATCAGTGTGGGTGCTGTGGAAACCTCAGTTGCACCGCCACTGATGGGGGCATGGGCCATCTTCCTTAGGCCCTTTCTGCTTTCTCCTCCAACCAACCTTTGCCGCTTTGAGGCTTGAGATGGGCCTTTCAAGAAGGAGATTGTGGGACCTCAGGAGCCAGTTTGAGTGGTGACAAAGCCCGGGCTGAGGCTGTCAATCGGGAGGTCAACAAGCTTAAAAAGTTCCTATCCTTGGTAAGTTTTCTTTATGCTCACCCCTAATCTTTTCTTTCACTATTCCTTCATGTATCGGCCTTCATGGACTGCTAGGGAGTTGATATGCTGGCTGCTTGGATCATCGTCGAGAGGGGTGAGCTAGAGAAGGAGGTCCGCTAGTTGCAAACTTTTGTTGTCCTAGCTTATTCGAAGGTCCTTAAGGCGCAAAGGGAGAGGGACGAGTTGGAGGCTGCCTTCTGCAAGGAGGTGGCAGATCTCCGAGGTGGCAGATCTCTGAGGTGACTTGACAATATCTCAGGAAGAGATAGCTCATTGCCATCTCAAAGCGCAATCACTAGAAAAGGAGTAGGACACTAAGCTGGATCGGTTGGCCCACAAAGAGGTGGCGCTGGAGGAGAGGTCCGAGAAGTCTTACCAAAACCTTAGGGTCGAGAGGGATAAGTTGGTCAAACAGCAGGAGTCAGACTGGAGGGCATACAGCTTCATGGAGAAGAAGTATTTGTACCTCACTGTCTCTTGGACTCACAAGCAGGATGAGGTTAAATCCTAGGGGTAGCAGATTATGGCTCTAGAGTTTGAGTTGGACTCTGCTAGGGAAGAATTGGCTTCTCAATATGTGCATATGGGAGTTTTGAAGTGCAAGTTGCTTTCTTAGAAGGAGATCTTGGTCAAACTCTCCTTCTAGATGTCGGTGACCAAGGTGGTACGCAATAGGGCTTAGGGCTACGGGAATAACGAGGGCTTGGAGAGGTTAAGGGACCATTTGACGAAGAATCCTTGGACCGACATGAATACTCATTCAGTTTCTCATTAAAATGTTGGTCCCTATAGTTTTGTATCCCTATCTCTATTGGGATTACGACCTCACCTTCCATATGTTAGCACGAAAGGGGTCTCCTATGTTAGGATTTTGTTAGTAGCCTCGACCTGCCCTTTTGCTTGAGGGTGTCCTAGAGAGGAGTACTTGATTTTGATTCCTAATTCGCCGCACCAATTGTGGAAGTGGCCAGAGTCAAACTATCACCTGTTGTTTGCAATGATGGTGTGAGGGATACCAAATCTACTCACGACAGTTTTCTATAGGAACTTGGTGATTTTGGTGGCTGTTATTATCGCCAGGGCTCTACCTCGCCCCCATTCTGTAAAGTAATCTACAATTTCGATGATGAACTTCATGCCCCCTTGCCTAGGGGTGTGGGGATTACTATGTCTACCCCCTATTGCGTGAAGGGCCGCATGGATGTGATCAATGTCTTCTCGTCTATTAGGTTATGCATAATTGGTGCATATTCCTGACATTTTGTGCATTTCTTGGTGAATTGTTCTACATCGCTGAGGGCGTGAGGGCAGTAGTAGCCCGCTCTCAGGACCTTTGTCGCTAGGGCTCTTCTTCTTGAGTGATTTCACTCCTTCATGAATTTCTACCATTACGTATTGAAATCGTCTGGTGATATGCACCTTAACAAGGGCGAGGAAAGACCTAGTGTGTACAAGGTCCTGCTTAGGAGGGTGAACTTGGCCACTTTATTCCTTACTTTCCTCACCTTCTCTTTCATGGTTGTTAGTTCTCCAATGGTTACGAACTTGATTATTGCTCATGCCCACTTGGGTATTCCTGTTCCCACTTTCGAGACTTATAGCCCAATAGCAGGGTTTCTAACACTTTGCCAATCACTTCCCACGGTAGTACTACATCGTCCATCCCTGAAGCTACCCATGCTAACTTACCTACTTTCCAATTGTCCTTTTAGGGGATTTGTCTGATGGCAAAATTCTAGAAACAATCGCGCCCCTCCCATATCTATTGTAGATAGAGTTTAAGCCTCTCACTTTTCGCTATGTATTCTCCTCTAACCTGATTTACTACCACTTGAGAATTCGCCTTCACTTCCACTTTCAGTGGTCCTATTGTCCTCGCTATGGTGAGGCTTGCTAGCAAGACTTCTTATTCGATTTCGTTGTTGGTTGTTTTGAATTCGAGCCTTACCGAAAAATAGCTTTCTTCACCGAAGTCTGAAACTATGTACACTCCTACTCCCCCACCGGAACGACAAGATGAACCATCGATATAGACTTGTCGAGGGTGGTTGGCTGGTTGATCAAGTACCTCCTCAAGGGGGCTAGCCACCTTCACCACAAACTCCACCATTGCTTGTCCCTTGATGGTGGTTCGAGGGACATAGTCGATATCGAATTCACTGAGCTCGATCGACCAATTGACCAATCGCTCGAACGTGTCTGGTCACTGCAGTGCCTTCTTGAGGGGAGCTTCGATCAGCACTTTTATCAATTGTGCTTGGAAGTAGGGTCTCAAGTGGTAGGCAGCTACTACTAATGAGAACCCTAGCAACTCCTAGGCGGGTACTTATTTTTTGCTCATCTCAGTTGCTTTGTGTAGTATAGTTGTAACACCCCTAGATTTCGCTTGGGATTTGGTAGACTCTGAAGTATCGGAACATGCAACACAAAATTACATGCCCCCGTTCATGACAGATAAAGATGCAATGCATCTAGCAATATGCAATATTTGCAGCGGCTAATTTTTTTCTTTGAGCAATACATAAAGTACTAGAATGCTAATCCCAAACTTAACTACTTATTCATAACTATTCACATATATTGAATTCACATAAACCATTCAGAGACTAGTTTAAACCATGCATGAACAAAAGGAGGGTCCCTACAACATGGGCCCTTTCAAACCTCAAAAAAGAAGTAGTTAGTACAAATTATAATTTCTTAGTCCTCATCCTGTACTTTCCAAAATTTCTACGATCTCCTTCAAAATTCCCGCGATATCATTCACTAGTAGTATAATAATATTCGTATAGCAGCCTATCGGTCGAAAGTGATCGCCTATAGTAAATTCAGTACTACTCGATTTTGGCCATGCCAACCTTAGCCTGTTCCAGTTTGGTTATAGGAGAAATAGTAGTTGGGACTACCACAGTGATATTTGATTAAAAATCTCAGCAAATTAACTAACAACTTAAACTGAAAATTTAAAGATGCATGCAAGTACAAACATGAATGCAAATGTGATCATAAATAAGCATGACGTGACTTGAAAAATAACATGACATGTGCTGACATGACTTGAACTGACATGAAAAGAACGGAACTGACATGAAATAAATATGACTGAATGTAAAGCTGAACTTGAATTGAATATGAACAGAACTGAAATTGAACATGAGCTGAACTAAAACTGAATAAGAACTTGGAATCTTGTTCAATAATTAACCACGATTAATAAAAGTGACCATATGGGTACTACAAGGTTCCTCTTGAGCAGTGTGTTCTTGCCGATTATCGTAACACAATACAGGTATCTATACCAGCTGTGAGTGCGTTAATGTATGTATCAGTTCATAGGTATTTGTACCTACTATGATAAATGTAATGTACGTATCCCGTGACTGTAGTTGCACTAACACGCATACGTATAACATGAAATTGGAAGTGTGGGAGGCACCATCGGCATTAGTGTCTGATTTTGCTCCGGTGACCAATTAATTAGGCCCCATTCAAAGCCTGTTAATTTTTACCTTGTCAACCTAGGGAACTTCACACTAGTTTAGACACTCCAGCATGAACAAAGGAATTCCACTAGGTTATTAAACCATCCTAGAATTTAGGATCATGATAACTATAAACAGACTTGACTGACGTGTAAATACTATTTTTTTAGGCACACTTTGTACTCGAGACATGTCGTGATGTGACACGAAAGAACATATCGTCTGATGTAACGTAACATAATGTGACATGTACGAGAGATGAATGACATGTCATAACACAAAATATATAAATATTTTGTGACATGGCATAACGTGTAACAGATAAATATTTTGTGCATGATAAAGTGTGTAACAGATAAATATTTGCGTGCTTTGCTAGGGCTTCCTTGTTTTGCAAGGGATCCTTCATCCGCGCTGGTAAGGTTGCATGGTAACTATTGACGGCCGTGCCGCTGGCTGCCAGTCTTATGCTAATTTGGTTGCTGTAGTTTTGCAACCCATTCTTGATATCACAATCACCCCTCGTGCACCTAAGGTCATGGATGGTGAACTCTTTTTCCAGTTTTCGAAAGAAGAAATAACCAAATCGGCAGAGCCCTTTCACTTCTCCATTGTTCTAAAATTCCTTTGATAGAGACCCCCATTGGACACAATCCATGCCTTTATTCATAGTCGCTGGGGTCTGTCTACCACCCCAGTGGTTTCTTCAATGCAACTTCCACGCAACATGTTCTTAAGGTTGGCTTCAAAGGATGACTTCGTGAAAGCTCTATCCCGTGAGTCTTGTGAAGTGAATGGAGTTGCTTACCGTGCCTTCCACTGGACTCCCGATTTCAATGAGGCGCACAAACCGTCTAGCATTCCAATGTGGATCTTGTTGCCTGGTTTGCCTCCTAATTTCTACCAAGAGTCTTTCCTACGTATTTTTACGGCACCGATTGGTCGGTTTATACGCCGGGACAATCCTACTCACTGTGTGACTCGGACGGATGGCACTAGACTTTGTTTGGAGATGGATGCTGCCAAGGAACCTATCCCATATTTCTAGATTGGTGCTTCTGGATTGCCAGTCTGAAGCAGGAGGTCCTCTATGAGACTCTGCTTGTGTATTGTGGAAAATGCAAAGTTCAGGGGCACAATACGAATGCTTGTTGTAAGGGGAAAGTGATGCATGGTGAGCAAAGTCCATTCCATAAGAAGAGTGAACCAACGTCTGGTGGAAACCAATCTGGAACCATGTAGGATAGCGAGTTGACGTTAAATCCTACTTTGATAATCTCTAAGAAAGAACCTACTGAACCAGATGGTGCACCATCTGAAAAACCCATTGTAAATGCATGACTGCCTCTGTCCCTGAGGATTAATATTTCAGATGTTGTCATGATCGATCCTTGGGGGGAGCATGCACCCAAGGAGGATGCAGGTAATCTCTTGACTCGGACTCAAAATGATTGTTTTAGTTTTGCAAAACCTCCTCCACTAATATTGGAGGACTCTGTTAATATTGATATGGAACCTGGACCATGTTTGGATGATGAACCTTTGAATGAGAACACAAACTCTCTACTCGATGATGTTGTTTCAGAGCCTGACCCTGATATTCCTCCAGAAATTCTATCATAGGATAAAGAATACCATTCTTAATACGAAGGAATAACTTCTAAGACAAATTATAAGAAAAAACAGTTTGTGAAAGTAAGAAGTTCCATTCGGGTTCTTGCCCGTTCTACCTCATCTCTATGATTGAATCTCTCCTTATTTGGAATGTTCGTGGCATTGGTACATCTAGGCGTCGTTTAAAGACTTTAGTTTGCAAGTTCAAACCCAAGATCATGGCAATTTTGGAACCTTTCCAAAATACTGATAAAGCTCTCCGGTTGATGCATTCTTTACATTTGGATTCATTTGTTTCTAATGAAGCTGTTGGGGGGAAGATACGGATTTTTTTGTGACAATGCTATGGTGCAGATTAGCTTGCAGTTTATTTCCCTTCGGGTGAATACAGGGTCTTACTAATTTCTGTGCAATATTATCGATGCAAAGTGTAACATGCATGAGCGAAAAAGCTTGGGGGAGCATCTTAGCTATCGAGTTCGGAGCCTTGTATTTTTGCTTGTGACTTTAATATTATTTGAAATAATTCAGAGAGAAGGGGTGGGTGTCCGCAACCATATTCTTCGATGGAAGATTTCGATGCTTGAGTCCACCAGGGTGGTTTGGTTGAAATGAATTGGAATGGCCGTACCTTTTCCTGGTGCAATGGTCAGTCGGGTCTCGCTCGGTCTTGGGCGAACTTAGATCGGGTTTTCATGGATGTTTCTTTGCTCTTTTCATTTCCGCATGCAGTAATTTCCTATCTCCCGTGCACTACATCTGATCATTCTCCTATGGTTATTGAATTCAAGATGGATCCTTTCTCTTATGGCCCCTTGCCTTTTCATTTTCAACAAATGTGGGTGGACCACCCACAGTTTTTAGAGTGTGTCCGTCAAACTTGGTCTAGGTCTATTGTCGGCCAGGGACTTTCTAATTTGGCAGCAAAGTTGAAGACAACTAAAGTTGTTTTGCGTGAATGGAACAAACAGGTTTTCGGTCGAACCATTATGCATATTAATCTTCTTTTGAGTCACATTGAGGAGCTTGAAACTAAACTACATCAAAGCTGGGATGAAGAGATAGAAAGGGATCTTCTTTTCTTCTCGGCAGAATTGGACAATTGGATCCTCGGAGAAGATACCAAATTGGCCCAAATGTCTAAGTAAAAATGGCAAATGGAAGGTGACGTAACACGAAATTTTTCCACGCTTGCCTAGCCAATAAACGGCGCAAACGAGTGGTGGAAATGAAGTCTTGGAATGGGATTAGTTTTAATTCACCGGAGAGTATTCATCAGGGGTTGTTGATTTTTTCTCTAATTTTTTGCAAGAGGTGCCGACTAGAGTAGTACCTGATTTGTCTACTCTTATTTCACCTGTTATCTCGGATACTAATAGTTCAAGACTGTGCTTCGTTCCTTCTATGACTGAAGTTTTCTTGGCTCTTTCCTCTATACCATCTAATAGTACTCCGGGACTTGATGGGTTTGGTTCGGATTTCTTCAAAAGTTGTTGGGAGGTGGTGAAAGAAGATGTCTTGGAAGTCATATCTGAATTTTTTGTTTCTAAACAGCTTTCGAGATTTTTTGCAACTTCTTTTCTTATCTTAATCTTGAAGGTTGATATACCTTCTAGTTTTGATAAGTTTATGCCCATTATCCTCTGCTCGGTTTTCTGTAAAATATGCTCCAAAATCATTGTTAACCGTATGACAAGTCTACTATCAAGAATGATCTCGTGGGAACAAGGCGCTTTCATACTAGGGTGAAGTATCTTTGAAAATATTAGTCTCACACAGGAAATGGTTCATTCCATTAATAAGAAGGTCAATGGTGGTAATATCATGATTAAAATGGATATCGCTAAGGCTAATGATCGAGTGGATTTGTCTTTTCTTCTTGAGGTTCTTCATTGTTTTGGTTTCTCTCCTCATTTTTGTGAAATTATCAAAGCTTGTATCTCATCTCCTTGGTACTCTACTATGATGAATGGCACTATAAAAGGTTTTTTTCAAGGAGGTTGTGGTTCGCGCCAGGGAGATCCCCTCTCCCCCTATTTGTTTATTATTATACAAGAAGTACTCTCTAGACTAATCAAGCAAAGTGTGGAGGCTAAGAAATTTGGTCAATTCTCTCAAGCCTGAGGTACGCTTATAATTTCTCACCTTGTGTATGCTGATAATGTGGTGCCTTTTTCAAATAGAAGCTCGAAAGCCATCAGGGAACTCTTAGTTGTGCTTCATAAACTCTTAGTCTCTGATTGACTCAACTAGGGGTAGAAGGTTTTGGAAAATGATTGCTAAAACCCTTCTTGTGGTCTTGAATAATGTTAAGTGGTGCCTTAAGGATGGAAATGTTTTCTTCTGGTATGACAAATGGCAGGATAGCGGTCCTTTATTTAATGATATGCAAATTGTGGGTAATCCTTTTCTTAAAGTTAAGGATTGAAAATTATCAAATAGTTGGGATGTGGATCTTATTCTTCAGTTAGTGGGCCTGGACAATCTTGATGGCATCTTGAGGATATTTATAAAAATAAACTAGGTCTAGATGTGTTGATTTGGACCAAAAAGGATAATGGCCTGTTTTCCACCAAGTTGGCTTGGGATTGTGTTCGTATCAGGGGAGGCACTCTTGAAGGGCATTCTTGGATATGGCATAAGAATCTTCCTCTTAAAATGTCCATCAATATGTGGAAAGCTTGGAATATGGCCTTGAGTGTGGATCATCATCTTCGCCGTTTTGGCATTCCTATTATTTCTTATTGTGATTGTTGTGCTAACGGTCACTATGAAGATTAGAATTATGTTTTGTTTGCAGCTGAAATTGCCAATGTAGTTTGGCGTTATTTTGGAGCTATATGGTATTCCAATTGGTCGCAATTAGAAAGACACAGTGCAGACTTAGTTTCGCCATGCGAAATCATCGTCTCAAGTTGGCATATTTCTAGGGATTATTCGGACTGTCCTTACTTGGAGAATCTGGCGTAGGCTTTATTTGGCAGGCATGGAGGGACGATTTGAATCTGCCACTAATATTATTCATTTTGTTCATCGGTGGATTAGTCTTATATGTCGTGATTTGCATAATATTTCTCACATTTCTCATTTTGATTTACAAGTACTAAAGAGCTTGAATGTCTAGCCTGCGCTCCCTCCCATACGGTGATGCAAAGCTATTGCTTGGCAACGTCCATCAGCTGGTTGGGTTAAACTAAACACAGATGGTAGTAGTTTGGGTAACCCGAGCTTCTCAAGTGTGGGTCGAATTATTCGGAATGATCATGGTACTTTAATACATGCATTTTCTTCTTTCATTGGCACAGGTTCTAATAACTAGGTAGAGCTCTTAGCTCTCCTTCACGAGCTCCAGGTTTGTAAATCTTTATCTCTCAATTATGTAGAAATTGAACTTGATTCTATGACTATCATTTCTTGGTGGAGGAGTAAAAGATGTGGGGTATGGTACCTGGAGGATTTTTGGGAGGAAATTCTTGACATTATGAATACCATGAATTTTTCAATTCATTATGTTTTTCATGAGGAAAATAAAGTTGCAGATTGGTTGGCGAAGCAAGGGCTTCTGGTGTTGATTCGGTTTTTTCTCATTTGACAGAGACTCCCCGAGTGCTGGGAGGGCTTATTTGCATGGACTACTCTGGGATGCCTTCACTTTGTTTTAGTTAGGTTCGGTATTTTTTATTTTGTTGCTTTTGTTTCTGCTTTGGTTTGGCCTTTCTTTTGCATGCTGGGCTTCTTTTTTGTAATCCCCAAATGCTTGATCTGTAACTACGATTTTCCTTCGCCATAAGTGAGGATTATTAATAAAATTATGGAAGAGTTGCTCTTGGACAGGTGGCCCTAACTCTTTCTAAAAAAAAAAAAAAGATAAACATTTTGTGACATGATAATGTGTAACAAATTAAAATTTTGTGACAAAATAAAATGTGTAGCAGATCAGCATTTCTTGACAGAATAAAATGTATAACAAATAAATATGTAGGGACATGTCATAGCACAACATATGTAAGAATGTGAGAACATGAACAACTATTCTCTTACGAATACACACAATAATCCGGTAATAAGTTAGAAGCTAACTTATAGTGATCGCAGCGTGACGAATTAGAATGCGTGAAATAAGAGAAACAATAAGGAGAGATTTCTAAACGTCAAAAACTCCTCATTAACAGTGTAAAAACATGAAAATATTGATTTAGAGTAAAATTATCATTTTTCCACTCGACATGTGGGAAAATGACTATTTTACCCCTAATTTAAGCATTTCACATCCTAATTCTAAAACTCACCAAAATTTACATTGCTGATGTAAATTTTGTCCTAAATCTAAATATCTAATTAGAAGAATTTAAAACACATCACAACTAGGTCAAACATGCAAGGGTCGAAACATACATAGGCCAAAACCCTTAATTTTTGTTGCAATTCTATCAAACCTCATTTCTCAAGCTTAAAATGAAATATTCAACATAAAAAATCATATTCTATGCTCAAGCAACATACTAAAACAACCAAAAAAACTCACACCATAGAAACCACAAATTTTTTCAACAAAAAACTTCAAGTTTTTAACCTTAAGCACAATCATTAATGTTCAAGGTTTTATCTCTTTTCAAAATAACTCCAAGAACTCCAAAATTTCAAATAACATACTCTCAATACATTCATAAAATATTCTTAATAAGCATCATGCTTTGAATCATTGAGCCAAAACCACAAAAAACTTAAAACATTTGGCTATCACACTTTCACCAAAACTGAAAACTATGTGGTTTGGTTTTGATCAAACCATTTGATCTAAGAATTTCATGGAATAAATCCCAAATGAACAACAAAATATGGTTAACAATCAAGTCCTAGAATAGATCTAAGCATCAAGCCTAAGATCACATGGAAAAATTTGCATCAAAACATAGATCTACCTGAAAACATCAAATACAAGACCTATCTAAATCTTTCCTGTATAAAAGATGATATCTTTAAATCCAACATCGTAAATCCTTAAAATAACATCCTAATATGTAAATAAAAGTCTTAGGAATATCATATGTAAATATTAAAGGCATTGGAGCATGTTTTCACAACAAAAGATTCAAGCTTAGTCAAAACAGAATCTATTCTCAACCTTCTAGTTTTCAACTTTTTTGCTCTGAGTAAAACTCTCATAAAAAACTTAAAACATACAATGAATCTTCATCAAAATAATATATTATTATGTTAACTATACTCCATAAAACAATCAAACCAATATCTTGTCACTAACTTGGTCAAAATCATCAAAAGATCATACACTGTCTCGACTATTGCCTAGAATGAACTCTACATGCTTAAACCAACTTCCCATCAAATGACCACAAAAATTAACAAAAAGAATATCAATAGAATCTAGACTCAAAGAGGAACAGCCTTTGTAAAGAGTACTTTGTGAGAAAAATCTTACAACAGCTTTAACAAAGTCGAGCAAACAAAGCCAAAAAATTGTCCGAGAGCACCTCTAGTTTTCTCTCCAAGAAAAGGGTTGGAAAGTGACCAAATGCATGGAGAATGAACATGGAAGACTTTTAAACATCTGAAGGGGTGATCAGAGGTGTGTGAAATACACTTTGAGAGATTGGGTGTCAACCAAAACCAAGGGCAAAACCAGCCCATGGTTTTATGCTAGCAGTCGCCATGTGAGAGGGAGGGGTGAGGCAGCTCTTGGCCTTCCCATCAAGAACTGTTTGGGGCTGCTTTGAGAAGTGATATGTAATACCCGCATCCTAATACGTAGGTTCTTACATCATTTTTATTGATTTAATTCTTTAAATTAAATATTTTGAGATAAAGATTTTTATTATTACTTTCAATTATTTTATTTTAAGATGAGTATGTTTTATTTTTTAAATATGATTTATTAAAATAAATCAAAATATTATTTTTAAGTGAAATATTTTTCTTAAATCCTTTAATTTTATTTTATTTAAGAAATGACCCAATTAATCTTTACCATTGGATTGTAGGTGAAGAAATTATTTTCCCACACTCAATCCCCACCCTCCATTCCTTAACTTGCAAGAGAAGTTTTGACAAATCAATTCACTTTCTCTTCTTTGAAACTGATGGCTTCCCAAGCAAGCAATTGAATCCCCTTTTTCCTTCCCCTTGCATCGTTGGCTCTAAAGCAACAAAGAAGAGAAAATTTCCTCCAGCCCTAAGTGAAACCCATTGCATTCACATGAAAAAAACCCTCCGGTTCTCTAGCACCGAACGACTCCATCCCCTTTGTTCTTCAAGCCGATTCTCCATCTACTCTTAAACTTGGAGTTTGATTGAAGCCCCTTTCAAGGAGGACAAATCTTGTGGCCTTGGATCTTTGAATTTCCTCCTCCTCTTTCCGTTTGTAGCTTGCCAAGTCAGGTAATACTCTATTCTCCAAATCTCTTGTGGATTGAAACCATGCTAAGTGAGTTCATGCCATGTATTTGGAGTTTCGGATTTCCTGTGCTGACCGACTATTGTGTAGTGATTTCTAGGTTGATTTCTCTTTTGTTTCCTCCAATACTTGTTCTAATTAAGTGGTAACCGAATAGAGAGATGATAGTGTTGTGTGTGTCGTGCTATGCTATGTTTTTCTTGGTTCCAGCCGTGTGTCATGCTGCTGTGTGTTCCAACCGTGTGTTACAAGGCAAATATTGTAGTCATTTTCTTGTGTCCTCTTGAGTCCAAGCCATGTTTTAATTATGTCTTTAAGTGTTAAATTAATGGAGTTAAAGTTTACAATTTTAAACATATTTTCCTCAAAGTTTATGGCCTAAGTAAGCCACTAAGGACTTTAATTTAAACTAGTAAGCTTACCTTGGAAACCTTGAGTTTGCCAAGTGCTATATCCATTGTTTTATGATCTGTTTTTAGAAAATAAGAGATATTTTTCCTAAGCTTTTTACAACTTTAGTATGGTTTAATTATATGGTTGAAGTTTGGATTAAATAAAGGATATTTAAGAGCATGAAAGTAGCAAGACTATTGGCTGTCCAAGGGAATTCAGAAATTTTCTACTATGCTTTTGTTGAAGCTTAAATCAGTCCATTTCATCCCTTTGTTCAATCTTACCTTGGCTCAACTAAAGATGAATTTGAGTATGAAAAACCCAAGAAAAGAAGTGACAAGAATCAACCCTCTTGTGGGCATTGGCCCTTTTGTTGGATTTACTCTCCACATGATGTTACAAAGCTGTCAAATGCCCTTTTTTTTGACATTTTCAGATTTTGTAGCACTTCCTTGTTCCCTTCCATTCTTAAATAAATCCCTACCATTTATATATTCCAACCTATGATTTTTAACTATCTTTCATATAGAAAACGGTGGCCTTTAAAGGGGGGGATAGCAAGCAAGTCATGTACTTTTATGAGTTTCTTTAAAATGTTTGGAATGAAGATTTTAATGTTTGGCCTAAGTGTCATGATTAGTGGGTAGCTAAATGGGTAAGGAAAATACTTTAATTCCAATTTGGAATTTAAGTGAGCATGTAGGGGTGTCGGTTAGTAAAGTTTAAAGTGAGATGGATATTAATGTGTTTATTCTATTTCATTGAATAGGATTTTACTTTCAAGTTCAAAGGAACTCACCAGTAAAACTCGCAGGTAAGTAGCTATGACTATGCTTCTTACACCAAGTTCTCTTTATGAAAGAATATCTCTCTCTCTTATTGCAAGTGTTCCTCTAATGAAAAGAGTAAATGAATATAGTATGTACAAGTCATTTCTTGATAGCCCCTGTTAAGTACCCTATCGATTATAATTGTGTGTACGTGTATATGGTAATGCATGCATGTAGGATTCTAAGTCATGAGATTTTCATGCATGCTCTATCAAGAAACTTATGATATTTCCTATATGTAGTTAGCATGAAAAATATATCTTATTCATGAAAATACATATACATTGAACTACGAAAGATGATGAAAAGGTTTAAATGCAAAGGAAAGGAAATGAATGTCTCATGTTTTATGCTTCAAGTGATGCTTTAAAGGAGTTTTTAAATGTCCCTATGAACTGATATTTTAAATGTCCCTGAGAACTGACGTTTTAAAATGTTCCTGAGAAAAAGTTTTAAAATGTCCCTAAAACTATCGTTTTAAAGGATGACATGAACTGGCATTTTAAAGAATGTCTTAAAAGATGATGTTTAAACTCTTGCTTTCAAAGGATGTTTAAGCTCATGCCTTTTAATGGTATTTAAGCTTATGCTTTTAAATGATGTTTAAGCTCATACTTTTAAATGATGTTTAAGGTCATGCTTTTAAATGATGTTTAAGCTCATGCCTTTCAAAGATGTTTAAGCTCATGGTTTTAAATGATGTTCATTTCCTATGAATAAACTGTTAAATGAAAATGACTTAAATGAATGAAAGTACAAAAGAACTGAAAGGAAACAAATGTTTCAACCTATGAAAATACGTAACGGCCACATGAATGAAAAGGGTACCCAATGAATGAATGAGCAGATTGCAATGCCGGGTAGTAGTATCTGGTAGTGCACCCAGTGCTGCATCCTAACGGAATAGGATTCCAACCCGTGGCCACGGGCGAATCCATAGGTTTAAAAGACCGCTAACCCTAGCACGCGGGGCTTAACAGTGTGCAATGACCTATGAAAATGAAAAGATGTAAAGCATGAAAAGCATGTCATGCATGAAAGATGAAAAGTATGAAAGGTGTTTATGCATGAAAGCCTAATTATTTCTAAGAATGTTTATGCACGAAATGCATTGTCTAAGATTAGCAAATGTTTATGTATGCATGTTTTCAAAAGGAAATGAATAAATGCATAGTATGTTCACTGCATGGTATACTACTTACTGAGTATCAGACTCACTTTTGTTTTAATATTTTAAACGTCCAAGAAATGATGAAAAGGTTGGGGAGCAAGACATTATTGCAGAGAGAGAGGCAGACGCTTAGTGTCTTCCCTGTTGGCAAGGGAAAAAGAAAGGAAGGAAAATGGAAAGAAAAATATGTTAAGAATAGGTATGTATGTAGCGATTCCGTCCCTCGCAGGGCGGGGTCGTTACATGATAGGACTTTCTTGGCAGGGGAAAAATTCCTCCATAAGCCTTAACTTGGTGGCTCAATTTCATGGGCCTTAACCAAGTGTGCTTCCTTTTAGGGTTTCAATGGGGTGTGGTTAGGGTTTAGATTGTTATCAAGCCTAAACCCAAATTTTCTTGGCCCAATAAAATTACCAAAGTTTACAAGAATAAATAAAGATGTAATAACATGAATTTGAGTATTTAATAGCATATGAAGTGATTAATCAAGTGATTAAATATTAAGTTAAAACTGGGTTCAATTGGAGGCAAACTTTTGGGATTTGAGAAAACCATTTGGGGTTTCAGTTTTCACCAAAATTTTGGGGTTTCAATCAGTTAGATTCCAAGTGTTTAGGTTTCTCTAGAGTTGAAACTCTCTTTGCTTTGGCACAAATTGAATGGTCGGATAGAATAGGGTTTTGCTTAGATAGCATGATCACAAATTTTGATTTCCTTCACATTTTTCATCTTATGGTTCCTCTTGGTGCCAAGTGTTTAATACTGTTCACCAAGTGTGGCTAAAATCTTACCAAGTGTCCAAATAAAACTTGTCTAATCTAATTTAGACATTCTATACTATAATTTTGGAAACACTGGTCTAGGTGCTAACACCAAGGCTACTATTCTCTACGAAAAAGTGAAAAACAAACTTTGCACTATAAAATCTTAAATAATAATAATAATCTCAAAGTACAAATTGTTATCAAAATTCAACTCTGAAGTGCCTTGAAAAACTCAAAATGCATTTTCGAAATCAAAAATTGTTTTATTGCATCATAAAATCCTAAATATTTCTCTGAGTCTAATGGTGCAAATAGTCTCTCATTCTAACACTTCTAAGTACCTCAAATAAATAAAATTACATTTCTGGCATCATAGTGAGTGGTAAAACTAACAATGCTGATAGAGAAAAATCTATGCGATTGATTGAATCATGAAAACTTCTAGGGTTTTCATGAGGTTGCCAAAGCCTAAAGAATTCCTTATTTGAATTTTTGGCTGGCTATTATACAAGGTTACCTGCCCCATTCATGACAAATAAATATGCATGCACCTTGCACGCATATAATAATATGCAATACTCACATCGAATAATTTTTTTCCTTGAGCAATACTCTATACCAGAAGTAACATATCTCAAAAACATGAACATACTTCAAAGAATCCACATAACAGATGTTCAAAAGTTGCAGTATATGTCCAAAGATTTGTAACATCATGAGTACTGGAGACAACGCTCCTTAAGTACATGTAAATACTACTAATATGGACTAAGCTAGTCCTTTTAGTAGCTCACGCAACTCGGCTAAGGAAGCCAACATACTATTGATGAAATGAAACATTGAGGCTATAAGCTCGGCGTCGTTGCATTGATGCCTAATTGACCTCTTCCAGTCGACTGTCGGTTGCATCTCTCGATCTTGGCACATAATCTACCATTCACAGGGGAGAGAATGGTAGTTGAGACTACTTAGTGAGATTTGATTACAAATCTCAAGAAGTTAACAAAAAACTTTAAACTTGTAGCGTACAGATGCATACATGACAATAAAAACGTAAATTTTAACGTGAACATGAATAAACGTGACGTGACTTGGCAAATAACATGACATGAACTGACATAAATTGAAACTGATGTGAACTAAATTGACATGACATGAACTTGGACTGTAGGTGAAATAACGTGACATGAAAACTTAACATGACGTGAATCTAAAATAAACTGAACTTGAAACTAAACATGAACTTGGAATCCTTTTCTCATATTAACTACTTGATTAAACATGAACTTTGGATGCTACACAAGTCCCCTTGAGCCATGTACCCTTGTCAATACCACATCACATTATAGGTATCTGCATTAGTTGTGAGTACGCTAACATACGCATCACACCACGCGTATTTACACCCGCTGCGAGTATGTAATGTAAGCATCCCATGACAAGTATCTGCACCTGCACAAGTGTGTATAACATGAACATGAACTGTGGTTGGCACCATTGGCGTTGGTGCCTAACTTCGCTCCAGTAACTAGTTACTTATACCCCATTTGAAGCTTTTGATGTTACTTTGTCAACCTAGAGAATTTCACACTAGTTTAGACACTCGAGCGTGAACAATGAAATTTCACTAGGATATTACACCATCCTAACACTTGGGGTCATGATAAACGTAAAAGACTCAACTAACACAAAAATACTATATTTTGTGACAAACTCCAAACTCTTGACATGATGTGGCGTGAAATGAAATTACAGCTAACATAACTTGACATGACATGACGTGTACATGAAACTAGTGGTATGACATAATAATGATGCATAACAAATAAATATGGCATATTCGAGATGTGCGACAGTTAAGCATGGCGTAATGTAGTATAACGTCCAACAGATATATGTGAACTGGAAATAAATCATGGCATGGCATACGTAACATGTACATTGGCATAAATAACATAACTGATGGTTTCCCTTATCACCATACACACATAGATACCCTGAAAATAAGTTAGAGTCTAAGTTACAGCGATTGAAGTATGATGAAATAAAGTCTGAAAAAAGGAACTGTAAGGAGTCATTTCTAAAGGTTAGAAACTCCTTACTAGTGAACTTAAAAAAATAAAATTACTTACAATAAAATTACCATTTTACCCATAACTTAAGGATTTCACATCCTAACTTCAAAACTCACCAAAATTTATATGAGGCAAGTAAATTTTATCATAAATCCAAATATATAATTAGAAATATTTAAATCAAAACAAAACTATAAAAAGCAAGCATGGGCCGAAACATACTAAGGCTAAAATTCTTAATTTTTGTTGCAATTCTTTCAAACTCCAACTTCCATGCAAAAACTAAATCATGCAATATACAAAACCATGTCCTATGCTTTAATATCATGATAGGATGTTAAAATATACATTCCATAAAAATTTCAAACTCTTATATCAATAAACATGCCAATACATTTAAGTTTTCTGACCAAATAGAACAATCCTTGATGTTCTTGGTCTAAACACTTTTCAAATCAACTCCAAGAACTCCAAAAGTTCAAAAACATACTCTTATCATGTTCAAAAATTAATCCTAAAGATTATCATGTTTGAACAAATAAATCAAAGACCACAAAGTCACAAAATATCACCCAACACAATCGGATTGCACATTTTCCCCAAAACCGAGCACCACATGTTTCGATCTTTGATCAAACCACTAGATCTAACTTTTCCATGAATTGAAATGTCAATAAATAGCATCATATGGTTCATATTCAAGTACTAAGATTGATCTAAGTATTAAACTCAAGATCACATGAAAAAAATTGCATAGAAACACAACACAAACCATGAGCCTCAAGTTTGTGTTTCCACTAAACCTCAACATGCATAAAAATTCATTCCCTTAAGATCAAAACCATAAATCTTCAAAATAATTTCCTAACACATATATCAAAGTCCTAAAAACAACATATGTGAATATTAAGACCATAGGAGCATGATTTCATAACAAAAGATCCAAACTTACTCAAAATAGAAACTGTTTTTACATCTCCAGTTTCCAACTTTCTCAAATCATGCAGAACTCATAGTACAAACTCTCAATATGCAACCAATTTATATATATATATATATATATATATATATATATATATATATATATATATATATATTAACTCTAAACCATAAAAATATCAAACCAAGATCTTGTAAAGAACATCATAAAATAAATTAAAGAATCACACATTGTCCAGTTTATTGCCCAATATGACCTTTGCATGCTTAAATAGATTTTTCACTTATTAAAACTCCACCTAGAAAAGTTGTCTGAAGCTTCTCCTTGAGTTCTCTCCAAGAAAGTGTTTCAAAAGTGACAAAAGACTAAGTAAATGGCCATGAACAACACTTATACTGCTGGAGGGGTTGAGAGGGGATATGAGGGTAACTTTTTGATGATGGGTTGTCAGTCAAAACCATGCCCAAAACCAATAGGGGCCACGGCACACGGTTTTGTGCCTTGTTGCTGCCTTGTGATAGGGAGGTGTGTAACACCCACTTATAAACACCTTAGGCCTTGACCTTAGTAGCCATGATCCTAGTTAATTAGGAGTTAGGCTATTTGTGAATAAAATCATTTTTTAGGACTTGAGTTGGCAAAAGGGGTCATATACTTTTAGTTTAGTAGAATTATTATAAAACATTTTTGGTGCTTTATTAATTTTGAGGATATATGCCAAGAGACTAATGGAAAGAGTGTCACATGGCATATTGGAAGTTGTCACATTAATGGGCTAAGTAAATTGGGATAATTACTAAATAGATTTAGGAAGGCCCATGAGATTGGTTTATTAAGGGTACAAGCTTTTTAAGTATAAAGTCTTAGGAAAGACACTAAGACTCAAGCCCAACTTGTTGGATACAAGGCTATGGGCCTAACTTATTAGGTATTTGATATTAGGCCCAACTTAATAAGATTCAAGGATTTGGCCCAATTGAAGAAAGATCTAAGGTTAGGACCTAACCATGTGGGTTATTGAGGCCAAGGTTAGGCCCAATAAATTTGGATGTAAGACCCATAGATAAGCTCACTCCTAAGTCCACAACCAAGACTTGTTCATATGGCCCAATAAAAGCCGAACTCATGAAGCTCAAGCTTTGTATTTTATTTCATTCTTTCAAATGGGACCCACATACACCATACCATTGGTTTCCCTTCTTCCACAACTCAACCACTCACCCCTAGGGTTCCCAATTTAACATGGTTAAGTTTTCAACTTGAGTTAAGATCACTATTCATCTCACTCATGAATAGTAACTCAAGTATAATGAATTTGCATAGTTTTCTTGAAACCTTTTCTTCATAATTTTTAAATATGGATTTATTGTCCTTTGCATTATTTTTGCACCACTCTTAGAAAACTCTTTAAGGTTAGGATTAACCCAGCCCATGTCACTTGAAACCAATGCATGTCATGCCAACAAAAGCCACCAATCGGCTCACTTGAAGCAAACCGAGTACCCTTCTTCAA
>CM056953.1:18233810-18238810 GCA_029856935.1 Cyclocarya paliurus | reverse complement strand
TACTTGGTACTACTTCATTGATTACAACAACAATAATGTCACCAGTATGAGCATATTGTTGAGAAAGAGTTATGGTTTAAATCCCGTGGAATTCTCTTTTATTGCTCTTTCCATCAAGTATTTTTCCAGTTTGCTTTGATTTTCCATATCCATTTCTTTCTTAGCCCTCACCCTGTGGCCTGTCATTACAACCTTGATTAAAGACCTTTTGATCTCTGATTTTGGTGTTTGACTACATTAGTAGAGAGGATTTCTAAAAATTGGACTTATGGAGTTAAGTTTTGAGAGAATTCTTTTGATTTTAGTTGTTCTACTTTTATCTGAGTTTGCAGGTGGTTTGGAGTTGAATTGACTATATCACACACACACTCAAGATCTTAGCTTTAGGTTGAAGTAAACGCTTAACTTTTGCTTGACAAATTGCTAAATTTTTGATTGATTTCCCTGTTATCTTTGTTGTTAAAAGAGTAAGATACTAGTGATTAAATCTAATTCAGATCATGGCTTGGTGAGTGATGAAACTTCTCTATGGGGTCAAGTTGATAGTATATATTGGTCTTTTATTTTATTTTATTTTTGTTTGAGGACAAACAAAGTTTTAAGTTTGGGGTGTTTGATGACTTGCATAATTTACTATATTTTATCACTTATTAACTTTAAACTTTAGTCTAATTTTATTTATTTTTGTTGATTTTATGCTTCATTGTCATCATTTAAATTTATTTCAGATTTGAAGAAAATGAAGACCCAATTTTACAAGCCATCGTCTATGGACTCTCTCTCTCATTTAATGAAGAGGCACTTTGAAAAATAAAAGCCAAGAGAGAACGGGACACTAGACGTACGCTTGGGTGAGATTTGAAGATGAAGGTTTGACTTGGTAAAATGGCAAGATGCCACGCTGAAGATCAATACACACATGCGGTTTGGACTGGAACGAAAATCCTGGGGCCTTCTTTTAGTTTGACTTGGCTTTAGAAGATGGCATGCGTGGGATTTGGGCCTTAGCTGGGATGAACGGCTATGCACAATTATTCTTCAGACCTATCTCATTATGCAATGTGGCTTACAAATTGATCTCTAAAGTCTTGGCTAATAGGCTAAAAGGGGTATTGGATATGGTAATTTCTTGGAACCAAAGTGCCTTCATCCCTAAGAGGTTAATCTGGGATAAACATCATGGTGGCCTATGAACTACTCCATACTATGAAAGTTAAATAAAGAGGAAGGGAAGGTAATATAGCTATCAAGCTAGTTATGTCGAAGACATATGATAGAGTTGAGTGGAGTTTTCTAGAAATGATGTTGCTTAAATTGGGTTTTGGGAAGAAATGGACTGATCTAGTGATGGACTGTGTAAAGTCAGTTCATATGCAATCCTTATTGATGGTAAACCTGGTGAAGTTTTTTCTCCATCGAGTCAATGGGATCTGTTGTCATTTTATTGGTTCTTCGTGCAGAGGGGCTAAGTTCTTTATTACACAATGCTGAAGAGAAGGGCAGGATTAAGGGGGTTGTAGTTACAAGGGAGGGCTTGAGAATTAATCATCTTCTCTTTGCGGATGATTGTGTTATATTCTGTAGAGCAAAACTGTGTGAGTGGTTCATCATCCGTGATCTTTTGGCTTTATATGAGAAAGCATCGGGCCAAACTTTGAATAAGGATAAAACCAGTGTGTTTTTTAGCTCCAATTCTAGGCTGGAAACTAAGGAATCCATCTTACAACAGGTACATGGGTCAAGGTGTAATGATTATAATAGATATTTAGGTCTACCCATGGTGGTTGGAAGGGCTAAATACAACAATTTTAAGTCTTTAAAGGAGAGGTTATGGAAAAGAATCAATAGTTGGAAGACAGTTTCTATCCTCAGCAGGTAAAGAGATCCTCATCAAGAGTGTATTACAGTCAATCCCAGCTTATACATTGTTTGTCTTTAAACTGCCTGGAAACCTTATTAGAGAAATTGAGGCACTTTTGTCACGTTTTTGGTGGAGTCATCATGCTGAAGGCAAAGGAATTCACTAGAAATCGTGGAAGGCTTTGGGGATGGTTAAGAACCAAGGTGGTTTGGGGTTTAGGGATCTTGGCAGCTTCAATAAAGCCCTTTTACCCAAACAATGCTGGAGGATGCTAAAGGATCCTAATTCTCTGGTGTCAAAGGTTTACAAACATAAATACCTTAAAAAATGCAATATGCTGGAGGCAAAGCTGAAAGGTAACCCATCTTTTATTTGGAGAAGTTTATTTTCCAGTCTAGAGCTAGTAAGAGAGGGGGCAGTATGGAGAGTTGGAAACGGAAAGAGCATTAGTATCTGGAAGGATAAGTGGATTCCCAATCTAGTTACTTTTCAGATCCAAACACCATTAAATACTCTTGATCCTGAGGCCAAAGTAGATACATTGATTGAGGAAGACAATAGTGAGTGGAAGAAAGAGTTAGTGAAGACAATTTTTAATGAAATTGAGGCCTTGACTATATGCTCTCTGCCCATTAGCAAGTGTCGAGCTAGTGATAAACTGATGTGGGTTGGATCTGCTAAAGGGGATTTTATTGTGAAAAGTGTCTATTTCTTAGAGTTAGAGAGACTTCTCAGCAAGAATGGGGAAACATCAACTAGGGGTGAGGATAAGGGAGTATGGAAAGAGGTATGGCTGCTCGAGGTCCCTAGGAAGGTGCAACTGTCTATCTGGAAGTGTCTCAATAACATTCTTCCTACAAAAGACAATCTTCCTAGGAAGAATATTATGGAGAATAATAAATGTCCAATCTGTTTGGATGGTATTGAGTCAGTAGTTCATGTCATGTGGGAATGCCCTGCAGCATTTGATGTGTGGGGGGGGGGGGCTTTCAATTCATTGATCAAATGGAAGAGGATGTTTCCTGATTTTCATCTCCTGTGGAATGAATTACAACTGAAGCTGAGCAAGGACAGGGTGGAGGTGGTCTCAGTTTTGTTCTACCAATTATGGGCTAGAAGAAATGCTTTTATTTTCCAGAATCAGTTCTCTTCACCTAAGGCTTTAGTTAGAAGGGCTCAAGCCGATTTAGATTTATACAAAGAAGTAAAGAGGAGCAGCCAAAAGGGTATACGAGGATCCAAAGGGAGCTCTCCAAATTCTAGATGGAAACCTCCCGAGTGGCCATTTTTCAAAGCAAACTTTGATGCAGCATTTGATAAAGATAAAGGGACTATGGGAGTGGGAGTGGTGATTAGAGATGTAGATAGCAGATTGCAAGCTGTTTTGACAAACTCAAAAGAGAATATTTCTTCAGAAGTCCAAGCCGAGAGTGTTGCCCTCCTAAGAGCAATGGAAATTTTCAAGGACCTGGGCTTTAACCAAGTCTGTTTTGATGGGGATGCTAAGATTTTTGTGGATGCAGTGAATTCCAAGAGGGAAGATAGTTTGTGGTTGGGTCAATTGATAGAAGATATGCAGCTGATGATGAAACAAAACCAAACATGGGGTCTCAAGTTTGTCTATAGGTTAGCCAACAAAGTAGCACACAAGGCAACACAAATTGCTAGTAGGTTTGTAAGTGAAACTATTTGGTTAGAGGAGGGTCCTGAGGAGGTTGAAACCTCAGCTAAGGGAGATTTACTCATGTTGGATGTAACTTTGTCCTGATTAATGAAAGTTCTTATTTCAAAAAAAAAAAAAAAATTATTCTTTTTCTCTTGGAAAATCGTACGCACTCACGAAAGAAAAAGGAAAAAAAAACTTGGAGCCTTTTGGTTTGACTCAATCAACACAGCACGTATGGGATTCAAAATTCAAAATTGGTTTTTGGCTTTTGGACGTAACGCAAGGAAAAGAAAAAGAAAAAGAGAGGCTCATGATTACTATTCTACCTACCACATGAAAAAAAGGGCAATTTGAAAAGTTGAAAAAAAGAGGAAAGAGAATTAGAGAAGAGAAGGGAAGTGAACCTAGAAGCAGCGACTTGAAGGACAAGAAGCTGCAGGGACGGCGACAAGTATTTTTTAATTTCAGTATTCATTTTCTTCTATTCTTCTCAGAAAAATTATAGCGAATTCGTTTATGTTAAATTTAATTTTTAGTATGAACTAAACTTTCTTTATTCTAGGAAAACGATGTAATCTAATTTCGAACTATGCTTTCTTTTCTATGCTAATTTGAAGTAATTCTTTTCTATATTTGTCTGATTTATTTTGAGCTTATTGCTTCTAATTGACTGGCTATTAATTAGATGATTTTGATCTTGTGATGTGCTATCGAAAGAGGAAATTATAGGATAGATCTTGGATATTTTGGCATAGGTAAATATAGAGATCGAAAGACTTGTATGAACCTATGTAGTATTAAAATCATTGGTCTTATTGCTTTCTTGCGTTTTTAATTTGTATACTCTTGTGTAAAATGATGAACAAGAATAATTTCCAATTGACTATCGAAAGAGGCTTTTGGATGAGTTTGGTGATTTGCTAACAAATAGAGAGAATTAAATTCAATTAGTTCGATGAATAAAGCATAGTGAGGGATTAGGTGAAATCGATTTCCTAGAAGTTTTCTTTCCCATCAATTTGATCATCAAACAACATCTTTATTTTCCTTTGAGTATTTTCTTTGAATTGATTTTATTTTAAATTACAATTACAAAAATCTTAGCGACTTTTCTAAATAAAATTGATATTAGTATAATTTCAGTATTTGTCAAAGTGAGATACCAATCCCTGAGGACGACACTCTTCTTATCACTTTACTATAAAACTACGATACTGTACACTTGCAGTTTTGGATTGATCAAGTTTTTTAGTGAACACTATCGCCTTTGTACCAATGAGGTAAGACCGAAATTTGTCACAAGCAAACACCATAGCAAGCATCTCCTTCTCAGTTGTTGTATAATTTAATTGAGCTTTATTCAATGTCCGACTTGCATAATATATGGCCCTAAACAGTTTGTCTCGTCTTTGTCCTAACACTGCTCCAATTGCAAAGTCACTTGCATCACACATGACTTCAAAAGGTTGACTC